>JAAGAY010006589.1:0-12171 GCA_011801015.1 Ardeotis arabs | reverse complement strand
CGGTTGGCCTTCTGGGCCACAAGGGCGCATTGCCGGCTCATGTTGAGCTTCTCATCCACCAGCACTCCCAAGTCCTTCTCCTCAGGGCTGCTCTCCATCCATTCTCCGCCCAACCTGTATTTGTGCCTGGGATTGCCACGACCCATGTGCAGGACCTTGCACTTGGCCTGGTTGGAATACCTTCTTAAAAACCACTGGTGCATCCTATATGGCACTCTGCTTCTCAGCAAACACCCAGAGCTGTCCTCCTCGCTGCTGCTCTAGTTGGGTAAAATGAAGGATTGAGAGGGACAATTGAATGGATGGTACCAAGTTACCTGCTATTAATAGTAACAGCTTGATTCTGTTATTAATAATAGCCTATTTCATAAAATGTGTTCCAATAAATATTAGTGGTATTCTGTATCTCCCCCTGACTAGTTCCTCTGTCCAGAAAATTTACCACCTTCTCCTCCATAGTTGGAGAAAAGGAGGCAATGCAGAGAAGATGCCACAGTGTCCGTGTAGGGGAAGGAGGAGGACGGGATGATGTTCTGAAGGGGAGACAGGAGAGAGGAAGGCTTTTACAGGGGCAGGGAAGGAGAGGCCAGCAACACACCCCAGGTATCCTGGGGTCACTGAGGTCACTCATGACATCTAGGTACTGACAGAAATATAATACATATATTGACATTAATGGTGGCATTGAATTACCAAGATCCTTAGAAAGACGATGCTACAGGCTGTTCTGCCTCTTTCATTTGGTGAGTAAAGCAGATATAAGTAGGTAGATATGTAAAGATTACTAAGTATTCCTGTCCATAGATGACTTTTTGCAGAGACTAACTCATTTTTGAATGCAGTTTAATTTCTGGAAGCAGAACACCTCAGTCCACAGAATTTTTCTCTCATTAACAGTGTTAATTGGCTCATGAACGGACAATAAAATGTTTGCCTTTATGTCCTCCATCCCTGTTGCTAAGACCTATGTACAATAACAAACTGTTCACATAAATTTTCACATTTTTCTCAGCTAAAACCCCAACAGGAAGAAAAAAAAAAAACAACAAACAACTTGCTGACATTGATAAAGAATTTGAAAAAGCTCCTATGTTTTTTGCCATTCCAGACTGCCAGTTTATAGTCTGGGAACATTATCGCAGCTTCATTTCCACAACAAAAAGGCCCCTTTCTTTTCTTAAAGGTTTGACCGTTTCGTCCTGCCCTCGGTGCTTTGCATTAGAAATGCATTTGCCTTCTCAGTGTTTCCGTGAGCACTCACTTGGCCAGGGTGCCAAAGAAAAGTCCAAGAAAAGGACAAGTGTCTAACAGGTTACTATAGTTTCTTTTGTGCTCTTCAAATTTGCAGACTTCACGCGTTTAAAAATGTAATTAACATTTGTGCATACGATAAATTAAAAAATGGGGTGAACTTTTCACACTTGAATATTAGCAATTTCCATTGCCTGTTCTCCAGTAAATTTCAGTCGCTGGATATTTTTACTCTACAGATTTTTGCTGGGCTGTACTCCTGCTGGGTCACACCAAGCATTTCACAGACACAGAAGAGGAAACAGCCATTTAAATTATCAATGTAAATCCGGCAAAATAGAAGGTATTTTCCCCCCATAGGTGAAAGAAAAGGATTTCAATTATTGCAGGCTGGTAGGTAGGAGGCATCTTGCTAATATTATATTATTGAGGTCTTTTTTTCTTTCACTGTAATTTATATAGTCATTTAGTTACAAGTTATGAAAATGTATGAATAATCCATTTATGCCACGTCAACCTGCTGTGTAAAACACAGTTCCATAAGCAAATCAAATGTGATCTTGGAAACATTTAAAGGTACAGCAAAATTAATGCAGTTGAGGATGGAGAGATCGTACACCCATAGATTTCACATTTGGTTCTTCCACCAAAGTTCCCCAATTAAATTCCAGAACAAACTAATTGCTAATGGACATTATCATCTTATCATCTTATAGTTACTTGGTGTCCTACAAGAAGTGAGTCTAACAGTTTTAGAGTCATCTAGTTTAAAGCATACTAGTGTTTGTATCACAAAACTGTATATCGCAGCTCTCTATCACAAAACTAATCACAGCTTTGTGATACAGAGTTGTGATAGACAGTTGACAGCCTGGCTGGCAAACTCCACAGCAAATCCAAGGACTATTGCATTAGCCTCTGGTGGCAGCTTTTGCAGGTCAGAGTGAGGTAAAGACAATAACATCAGGAAATCTGCACTGTGCATACTCCATGATAATAACGTGAACTTCATTCTCCAGGTTTGCCAAGGTGATACCTACCAAAGGTTCACATAGTCCTTAAAAATGCATTTGAGGCTTTGTCTGCAGGAGGATATTACACCAACTAGAGCAATTAGAATTAGAAAGAGACAGACTTAAGTCAGTACCACCAAATTTTGTTTACGCATCTCTTTAAAGATTGGTGCCCAAGAGAAAAAAAAATGCTGCAGCACAGAATTTGAGAGTAAACACCTCAGCATTTTAGTAACTGCAAAAGCCATTTTTACTGGAATGCCATGAACATTAGTGCTGTAATATAAAACAAAGGACAATCCTATAAAACAGTACATAAAAAGACAAAGACATTACTTGTCGCACTGCTTATTTCAGGGCTAAATGCTGGCTACATCTTCCACTATTTTAATGTTCCCAGCTGGTTTCTGCAGGGGAGTGCTTACTTTTTCTCACAAAGGAATGAGACTATTCTTTCAGCCACAGTGATTCATATAGGAAACACAGGAAAAATGTCTCCCTGTTACCTTTTTGCTCCCCATCTCCCTGGGCTGGTGAAATACAAGGATACTAATTGCAGATCACCAGCACTGATACAAGATTTCTAGAAAGCATTGTAAATAAATCAATGCTGAATCAAAGGGACATAATAAGTTTAGTTCAGAAGCCTCACCCCATTGCATATCTCTGTAGCTCCTCTAGTACATACATGCTGGTGTCAGGTGCGAGCATCACAACAGCATTAAAGGCAATAATCTGCCTGCTAACATCAGAGACAGGGTGAAGAAACAGGTCACAGAATACTTACTCTTCCCCAAATGGCAAGGAGCCTGGAAAGAAAGGACAATGACACGAGGACCTTGGGAGGAAATAGAACAGGGCAGTTGTAGGTAAATTCAAAGGGGTTCTTGGAGGGACAGACTATCCAAGGCATTCAAAAGGATTACAGATCAACTCGCAAAGCAGGTGTAATGATTCAGACTAGAGGAAGACGTGGTTGGAAAACAGAAGGTGAAGATGAGTTTAGGAAATTTGTCTTAGATAACAGCAAAAGGATGTTTGGAAATGAGGGCAGAAATGGACAAGTATCTTAGCAATGAAGATAAATTGCCATGGTTAGGTTTGCTAATGTCACATGGAATGAAATTGTTTGATTTAATAAGTGTGTAGATAGAGAGGCAAAGGCAGAATGAGAAATCAAAGGTGACATTAAGGCTACAAGAGGAGGAGGACAGTAACATTCTGAATAAACAAACAAGAGAGAAAAGAGCATTGTTGGGACAGGTAAGAAAGTCTCATGTGACGGGAGTTTCAGATGGCATGGTAACAAAGAAGATATGATGGAGATAAAAATTCACAACAGGAAAAAAAAGTTGTAAGTAGCAGAAACTGTTGTGGAGGATGAGTTAGTCAAAATAGAGACTACAAAGATAAAAGGAGGAGGACTGAGGGTGAAAATCTGAAAGGTGCCAACAGATAGTGTAGAGGGAGTGGGAGGATCTACCAGAGGAGGTGCTGAAGAGAACAGTGTTTGAGGTAAAAATAGAAAGCAGAGAGCACAGGCTCTTTCCTAGTTTTCCAGTCATTAAATAATCATGGCAAAGGAGGCCAGCTCCTAGTTTCCAAGCTACTTGTGGCTCACCAAACAATTTATGCTGCTCAGAAGGGCTGCTGATGAGACAGGCTCTACTTGCACCTTGGCACCAACTATTTATGCCCTGGTTGCAAGGCAATGTGCAACAATGATGTAGTGTGCTGTACTGGTACACTGGTGCTATATTCGCACTGCCGTGAAAGCTACAGTCCCCTTACAAATTCAGTAAGTTTGCCTCAGACACTACAATATCCATCACTTCAGTGCCAGCACAGTATGCAGCTGCTGTTTGTCACATCCTCACTGTACATGGGGGAGCGTTACCAGTGCTAACAGCATTGTATTAGTTGAGTACAGAATAAGCTGTTGACATACAGTAAACCACTGACTAAGGTTGTCATGTCTTGACTTGAAATATAAAAGTGACTTTTATGTATCCAACATTGAAAATGCTAGGGCATTCTCCCTATAACCAACAAGAAACATATCCTTGCAGATCACACCTAACTTCCCTGCAACAGAATAGGATAAAAAAAATTGTAAAAAGAGCTTTCTCAATATATTGTTCCCTCTTCCTTGTGTAGAAGAGTAACAAAAAATAACCGACATGAAAATAAAAACAAAGTTTTAAAAAAAGGTTACCTGCCATTGCATGCTTTAGTACAATTAAGTTCATTTAGTAGGGCAATGACTTATCTCTTCTACAGGACCACTTGCAGGCTGATATTGGCAAAGATTACTTGTTTAAGAAATACATTTTTTAAAAGGGATCACCCTTCAAATCACTCAAACCAAAAGACTGAATTTTATCTGCTTTGAAAATGAATTTTTTTGCAATACAAAATCAGCAACACAGCAGTCAGCTTTCTATTTTAAAATGGCATAGTAGGAGGATGCTTTCGGGGTTTTTTTAAAAAAGATTACATATTCTTTATGGTTTAGTACAGAGACTGCCTAGCCTCATTGGGAAGCTGGGTTGACAACAACTTCAGAAAATCTATGCAAATCTATACAATAATACATCTGATTAATAGTGTGTGAATTTCTCACAACTCAGATCCACTTATATCTAATAAGAGGCAAGACCTTTGGTAAAACTTCTAGTCAGAAAGAGACACAATATCTCTTCCAGAAAATGTTTGGTTTATCTTGTTTGCACTAGTGTGTCCTAGGGAGAAATACAGAAAGATGTAATTTCCCTACTCTTGTCTCTCATGTACATGCTGACAGAACTTCTAACTTCCTTTTGAAATCTTCACTTTGAGAAAAGTTAAAGGAAGTATAAGAGGATGATAAAATCTGCCAGATGATATTTGGCACAAAACGCTTGAAAATGAGAAGCACATATGACTGATGAAAAGATATGGCATCCTTACACGTATCAGAAATGTAGAGAGAAGAGGATGTACTGCATACAACAACTCAGAAACCTGTAGTTTTTTGCATGATTCAGAAACCAGTCGTCTCAGCTGAAAAATATCCTGGGCCCCAGAAATCCAGGACAAATCCAGGTTGGATTTTAATGACAAGAATTCATTAATAATGGTTGGCTGTTTGGTAGAAAATCAGCTGTGGTCCAATTGCACATCCTTGTGAGTTTATTCTTGCATGCAAAAGCCAGCACAACGTTTGACCATGTAGTCAACAGTGTGTGGTGGTGGCTCTTCAGGAGCTACAAACCACATGGCTACAAGGCTGAAATATTTTTTACTTAAAATACTACTAGGGCACCTCTACTGATGGCGCATGGTAACTCACAATTTTGAAACTTCCATTGTATTTGTTCTATGAATCATCATGGGATTTCACTCTTCAACTTTCTTATGCTGGCACTTTTAACTAGCAGCTAAGTGATAAAACCTGTACATGATGATTTTATAAATGAGAAGAAATAAACCGAGGGAGAACAAATGGAACTTGGGATTTGGGGATTTACATTTAATTTATGTTAAAACTGCTAGAATTCTATTTAAGTCTAATTATACACATTTAAAAAAAAATTAGGTTATACTTATTTTTAACAATTATAATTTTTGTGGGACATACAAATTTGTACCTCACTTTTATAATTTCTTTCCTATTACTAACCCTTTCTTCAAACTGACCTGACCTGGCCGGGGTTAGGGGCTGTCCCAGGGAGATTTCAACCTGTAAGGTGGCACTGGAGCTCCCCCTCCTCTCCTTGGCCCCCTCCACCTGACTACGGGAGACATCACCCCAGTGCGATTCTCCCCAGAGCATCACTAAGGAGGGAGTAGAAGGAGAGGGTAGCCCGAGACCACAGACAGACAGACAGACAGACAGACAGACACACACTGTGATACCCCTAGCAGGCCTTGAGGACAGGAAGAAGGACTCGGCAGAACAGTGCAGAGCTGTGCAAAAGACCAGCAGTGCAGATACCGTGCAGGTACCAGCATCTAATGATCCTGATGGCATTATTAGTGGCTAAATTCAGAAGTGAATTTTTGCCCATCACAGCTTAGTTATGCTGACAGAGGCCTCTAGCGGGAGGACAGCAAATGCCAGACAAATGCTTTCTGCAAGGATAGTTCAAACGGCTTTATACAAAACTCTCCTTCTGAGTTGTGACAGCTCAAAGGACGCAGCTGGCTAGTGGTGTGGCTTTTTCTTCCCCCCATCCCTAGCTGGTACAGGATACCATACACAGAAACATTATGTACTAGCCACGCTTGGGATCCAGAGGTTCATGAAGCTGAGGCTGACCACAAAGAATGGCTGCACTTGGGTATTGGCTGAGACCAAGGTCATTTATTCCCAGGAAGAAACAGGACAGAACTAGAAGAGTGCAATGTGCACACCACGCGTGCATGCGCAAGGTATTATGTCAAGAGATGAGTGAGGTTTGCTGAGCTTTCAGCAGCAGGGCAAGTCGGCTTCTGAAGACACCGCATGGATGAAGACAACCTCACTGTGATGCTGTACAGCCACCCACTGACCAAAGAAGTTTTAAAAACCACTTTGTCCTACTATGCACGGATTTAAAGCATAAGCTCTGACATTAATCTCTATCATTATCATAATCTTCAATATTAAATAGTTGGCATTTTATTTCAACTCTATAAGGATTCACTAGAACTTCTTTCATTAGGAATGGCAAAAACATTCCCGAGACCCCTGGTACCAGTCTAGCATATGTAATGTATACTGGGCCTGCTTCTTTACTCCACTGTATTAGTTTTATTCCAGTTTAAAACTGATAAAACAGAGAACCAAGCCTCCAGCCTCTGTGTTTGAATTGCCAGACCCTAGCTTTGGTACAGAAGAAAATAAATCAGTGTATCTGTTACATATTTCTTGTCTTTCTTATCTCCAGAGGTAAAATCTTTTTAGATAGGTGGCCTAGGGAGCAGAAAAGACCATGTATTTTCAGCTTTTGTGATATTTGTTGGTTCGTGGATCAGAAGATTACACAGTAATCTCAACAATAAAATAAACTTCAAACAATAATAATCCTCCAGTGTTTTAGCTGTGTGAAGAAAAGCCTCCTCAGTGAAGACTTTGAAAAGAACGGTAGGTGATTGAGAGGTTAATTTGGCTGTAATTTTATTCTTAAGGTGATTTGACTCGTGACTGGGAGCAGCACTAATGAAGAAAATGCATTGAACCTCTGTGACAGGACTTGAACTCAATCACTAGCAAAGGTCCTGTCAACAAGCCTGCAGCAGTGGTCCACGATTCCCAGGAAGCACAGGCAGGGAGCAGGTGATGTCAGTGTTGCACACATGCAGTCTTCAGCAGCACAGCCCAGGAGGATGGCCCAACTGGATGTTGCTCTGCTCTCTTCTTTCCCATCACCACTTCTCTTTGCCCAAAACAGGCCTTTAAAACTGCCTTCATGCCTCCCTCCAGCCCCAAACTTCACACTTTTCTCCTAGTTTCTAAAAGGAGATGCAAGTAAAGCCTTACAGATGAACTTGTTCCCCAAACCTAAGTTCTATGAGAAACAGGTACATGCTTAGCAAAATCATTATTTCTTTTCATTCTTGTTCATGCTGCAAAATAATAGCCTATTTTATACACACACACAGCTACAAGGGCCTCTCTCTCCCTCCGAACAAACATACACTGATCTTGAATGGTTGTGGTTAAACTGGTGAGTGAGCTGGAAGTACAAACTGCTGGCATGAAGAGGGTTTCGGAGCCGGGTATGCATTTCTCACAGCTGTTACGCTTTTCATAGCAGGTATGAAATTTACTCTTTGAAAAGATACTTCCTTTTCAAAATTGTCACTGGCTTTAAGAAAAATAACACATTTCAAGCTTTCTGTGCACATTGTAAGGAAACACAAACAGGTTACAAACAACATTTTTAAAATTCTCTACTGGTCACCTTTAAAAACCTGCAATTTTCTGCAAAAGGACCCTGCTGCATTTTCTTCCATTACAGCCCTTCTGTCTCATGTCTTCTCAGTGCTCCATTTCTACTACCTGTGAAAAAGTATCTCAGCAATATAATATCAAGTTGGGAGCAAAACTGTTCTATGGTGTGACATACTATCACAGTACAGTTTCAGAAGTCATTTGCGCTGGAGTCAGTTATTAGTTTATTTTCAACAAGGACCTTAAAAGGTGTGCTACACTGTTCTAGGAAGACAGGGAAAAAAAAAACAAAAGATACCAAAAAAATGCTACAGGAAACAAACTGCAGACATATACTTTTTTCATAAAGGTATACTTAAAAAATATGTTAGAGGATCCAAAATATGAAAGTTCTCTTCTGTACTTACATGCCTTTTCTGGTAGATGTTCAAATCAAGATCTCGCTGAAGAAAATAAAGCTGCTATAAGAAAAGTCTCTTCTACATTGGACAATCTTCCTCAGCTACAAGGTTTTGACTGTCTGTCATGCAGACCTCTTTCTAAGAGTCTGCACCCAGTGCTATTAGTGGTAATGTCTCCCTAAACATTCCTAAGGGACTTTTATCTGGCCATCCTGGGTGCATTTGTCATCTACAAGTTGGCCATCTAGTTCAAATCAGTTGTCCACAGAACCTCTCCAGTCAGCATAGGGAGACAAGCCTCTTCACCAGGCAAAGACACACATATCAAGATGTGTTTTTGGCACCAACAAGAGGAACTGCCCTCTGGATGTACCTGCGTCAGCTCACTAAATGTGAAAACAGCTAGCTTAGACAATCTCAACCTTTACATGACTGAAGATCGGTGTGATAAAGGTCACCACAAATGTGTTGTTGAACTGAGGCTGATGTAAGGCTCAGATTCACTCCATCTTTCTTTAGGTACATTTCCAAGGTACCTATGGGAGGAGTCATTTGCCTGAGAGACCTTCTATAGAGACTAGAGAATGACAGGCACATCCCAAGAGTGAGCCGTACCACGGGGCTGCACAGAAGAACATGAGAAAGGCGATCTCAAAGTCTGTTCAGACCACCTAAGATCTGCTGAGACTACAGCAGGAGCCAAATGCAAGCCTTTCCCATTTCAGGCAACCCAGAAAAACAGCTAACACGTGGGATGAATCCCAGCTTAAACCCCACTAAACTGCAGGTTTCCACGTGTACTGAACAGCACTAACTGCAATGCCATACTTTGCTGTAAGATAAACAATACCCAATAATAAGGCAAATCCATAGCTCTCTGAAATAGTAGCTCTTAGAGGGCTTTTTACAGCAGAGCAAACCAGATGTTGACTTTATGGATGTGATAAACTCTTTTAAAAATCATAGTACAATAGGTTTTCAGCTGTTAGGACAGATTCTGCTAAGTCATCTGTATATGTCCAAGGAGAGAGTTTGTCCTTAATGACTACATTTCTGCTTATTTTTAAGTGGCAGCTTAACAACATCAGCCAGCATGAAGTATTCGAGCCAAGTGGTATCCTGCTGTGTTTATTAATTTCAATGCATAGCCATTTTAGCTTTGGGTTTTTTTGCCGTTCAGATGTCTGTGCATCATATTCCCCAGTGTTTCTGCTTGCAGTAGTGTGGTGCCTGGGGATATACACAGAGCTTGTGTGTCAGGCAAAAGCTGTTGAAGTGTTTCTGGCCCAGAGCTTGTCCTGGAAAGTATCAAAGTCAAGTATCCAAACTAGCACACCAGGAGTCTGGCTAACCCGGTAACTTCAAGTTGTTATGGTTTAGCATACTTGTCCACCCCGCAAACTCTGCTCACCTGGAACGCTACTCTCAGGGGTAAGCAGACTCAGCTGAATGCAGAAGCAACTTTCTTCCACCAATCTCGACTAGTCCAACTCCTACTCTTAAGTGCAGCTCCTTGCTTATTTCCGCTATTTGTAGTTTAACAGCTGTTGTCTCAGTCCTGTTGGATCACGGCACAGTAAAGTCAACACTGCTGCTAAACTAGGCTGGCCTCCACCGTGCAGAGACCCAAGGTCAGGTTAGTCCAGTCCCTCAGCTTAACTCTACAAACCTCATTAGTTAAAAGCAGATGTTCCCCCTCCTTCTCCTTCTCCTTCTCCTTCTCCTTCTCCTTCTCCTTCTCCTTCTCCTTCTCCTTCTCCTTCTCCTTCTCCTTCTCCTTCTCCTTCTCCTTCTCCTTCTTCTCCTTCTCCTTCCCTTCTCATCTCTTTGTCCAGAACTTTCCTGCCCTATATAAAACCTCTAATCTTCCTCTTTTCCATGCCATGCTTGTGGGTGACTGCAGCTGGGAAATCATCCTTGTTTCTTCAGCTCCTGGGGACAGCGCAGAGAAAAGCTGGGTTTTTTTCCCCACTGTCCTTTTCCTGGCATGCCCTGTCAGGGGCGAACAGGAGGAGCTCCTGGTCCTCTCCATGACCATGTGCTGTGTGTTGGCTGGTCTCCTCCATCCTTCCCTCGGCAGGGCATCCATGCCCGGACCGCAGCACTCGGCTGGCAGCTGGGATCAGCCAGGGCTTCCCACAAGGAGGTTCTGCCGGCGGTTTGAAAATAGCATTTATTTGCTCTGTGTTACCATAGTTACTTGGTTGGGCGATTCTCTTCAACACAGCACAACCGGCTAATTTTACCATCAAAGGGACCCACCGAAATGGCAGGAATTCCCTGGGTATGGGGTGGGCTCTGCGTGGCATGCCCCAGCCGTCACTCACGCCTTTCGGCAGCCCTCTCTTTAAAGCGCTGGATGCACCCGCAGTGCCACTGCAGAATTTCGGTCCTTGGCCACCGGGTTTGCATTGCTAGGAGGAGCCGACATGGTTTCCCCAGTGCCGAGCCTGTGCTTGTGCTGCTTCTTGGAGCTCTTGGAGACAAATACTTGAGAGCCAGCATGGCAAACCTCCCTGCTGCAACCCCACACCTGGTTTTTGGGAAGCCGGTCTGCCAGTGGGGGACTGGAGCAGCTGATGTGTCCTGGAGAGACACATTTGGGGAGATGATGCTTGGTGAGATGGGGCTGCTGAGTGCTGCTCTCCCAGGGGCTGGCAGCTAGTGGTGGTGGCTCTTCCATCAACTCTGACCAGTAGCTCAGCGCAGGAAAGCACCGTGCACGTTTACGTTACTTCGCACAAGCGCTACAGCTTGTCCTCGATGCCGGACCAGGTAGAAGTGAGCTTCGCCAAGGCGAGTGGGAGGGATGCTCGGTGCAGGGAGCGCGTGTGGGGCCGTGCTCCCATGCGGCGACACCCGGAGCAGCACAAACCCACAGCGCAGGTTGGTCCAGCACTGCAGCCTCCGAACCGTGGGATTTTCCTGCCAGACGCTTGCGGGAGCAGGGGGTGATTGTTCTCTTCCCCGCAGGGATGGCAGACACCATCCCATGCAGGAGCAGCCCAGGATGCAGCTGGGACTCACCTGCCCACGAACATTTCCCTGCCAGTGACCCAGTGGCCCCGCAGGCCCAGGGGACAGCAGGCACTGGGGGTGAGGAGCGCGTTGGGGACAGGACATGGGAGGGCAAGGCAAAGCCCGGGCTGCATGGCCACCCCTTTTTGGGGACGGAGCCGCCAGCAGATGCTGAGAACCGGCAGCCACGGGGTGCAGAGATGGAGAAGCCTGATTCTGGGTCATTGCTCGGCACCACACTCGGTTTTGGGGAGAAAACATGGGTTGGTTTCCACCAGGAAAGGCGAGGGCAGAGGCTTTCTGCTGCCTGGGTGGGAGCTTGTGCTGGGCTGCCCCAAATCTGTCCTTCGTCGCTGGGTTGGGGCAGTGCCAGGGCTCTGCCCGCTGCCCCCAAACCCGCTCCTCCTGGGTGCTGCCAGCTCTCCCTCGGCCTGCAGAGCTGGCAGGCAGAGAGGGAAATAAAACCTTGGCAGGACACACTGCCTTTCTGCAGAGCCGCCGTGCAGCGAGGCGGCTGAGAAAATCGCCGTCTTTCTGCTCTGAGCTATGCCAGGGCAGGAGTCCCTCTCCT
>JAAGAY010006588.1:20778-34417 GCA_011801015.1 Ardeotis arabs | reverse complement strand
GTCTTGCAGTTTCCCAGAGGAGGATGGAGAGTGCTAGGAGCTCTGCAGAGCCCTGGGTGGCAGCAGAGCCCTGCAGCTTCCCAGGGCAGATTCAGCGCTTGCTTGTGCAGCATGGTGCAAGTGGCAACGCTCAGTTGTCTGGTTCATGGACAGCAGGGATTGCTCATCGGGGCAAATTATAGTAAACTAGGGCAAATGGCTTACTGGGTGACTCAGTATAAACCACCTCAAGGCATTTCACTGGTGTTCATTCCTACGTGATGACCAGCCTCCACCAGAAATGGGACCGGCCAGCAAATACTTTCTCACCCATGGAGAATTCTCTTTCCCCTCCAAAATAGGGAAACTAACCCCCCTGGAATAATCCACTCCTCTGAAAGGTTCCAGGGAATTTAATATGGAGGTGGAAAATTCATTTCAGATCAGCCTAAATTTTTTGTTTTCCAAAAGTTAATTTCAGTCGTGAACATCTTTATCTGAAAATATGTGGATTGAAGCAATTTCTAGATCCAGCTAGACAAAGCCTTCAGCAACACAGTCTGAACTGAATGCCTCTGAGCAGGAGGTGGGAGCGGATCGGATAACCTCTGGAGATCCCTGCCCACCTGGACCATCCCCTCCTTCCATAACGACATTTTGAGATGACAAAGGCGGCACCATTGTCTATGAGCAAATGACACAGCATTTTCTGCAATCTGGGTCCCACAGAAGAGGCATCCAAACCACCTAAGTGTTTTTAATGTCTTCAGATTTTAGTTTTTATGTCAGTACATTTTCTGTCCCCCCTGTAATGTGTAGCATTTACATGGCTTGTCATCCCAACGCAGCACTTTGCACCTGAATTATAAGAGCACGCCTGCTTCCCCTAAGACTCAAACTATCTTGTCTAGACTAAGCCCATTTGACTTCTTTCTGTTAATTGGCTCTGTCAGGAAAACCCTAACCATTCCAGTCCTTCTGTTGGTCATTAGTACCAGAATCAACAGAAAGAAAAAAAAAAAAAAAAGCCCAGAGGCCTTCAGAAGCAACACCCCGCCTCCCCCCACTTGCCTTCGTGAAATGGCGGCCAACCGCCTTCCCGCGCAGCCCCTCTGCCCCGCGGTGCGCGAGGGGGCGCCCGACAGCCCCGGGCCGGTTGGAACCGGTTTCGCCCACCGCTGAGCCGTGCGAGGGGAGGCGCGGGGGACGGCGCTGAGGGGGCGGCTGGGGACGGCCGGAGCCGCGCCTCGACGGGACACGGACACCCGTGGGGGACCCACGCCGGGGCAGGGACACCCATGGGGGACACCCCACCGCAGCCTGTGAGTGACCCACGCCGGGGCAGGGAGGCCTCTGAGGGACTGCAGCCCGCAGTGACCGAGCACAGCCCCCACGAGGGACCGCGGCCTGCAGGCACACGACGCTCCTGAGAGGTGCTGAGAAAACACGGTAAGGTGCCCACAGCGGCGGAAAACAACCCGTCACGGGCACGACCCGCCGCTGCGCGGCTGTGGGCCCCGTGAAGAGACGGGGCGGGCCCGGGGCAGGGCAGGGTCTGCGGGGGAGGTGAGGCCGGGACGGCGGGAAGAGGGCTGGAGTGAGGCCGAGCCTGAGGGGGAGGAACGGTGCTCCCCTGAGCGTTTGATTATGTGTGTTCTCTTCATGGAAACGTGGATCCGTCATCAGAATTTGGTGTTAATTGGCAATAAATTAGATTAACTAAAAATTCCTCCAGTTGAGACTGTTCTGGCCGTGACGCCTCGTTAACCTGGCCACTCCGTTACGATGCAAAGTTTTGTTTTGTTTTTCCAATGAATAACTGTGTCACCATGGGAAGGTGATTTCCTCGGGTGGGCAGGAGGACTTCACTGACTTTGGTGTAGCGATGGTAATTTGCACTCCCGCAGGGGATGGCACGGCGTTTGCCTGGGATCTGAGTTAAGTTATCAAGGACAGTGAGAGAACCTACCTAGGAGGTGGAATGGTGGGAATGGCTGTCAGCATCCAGCAGCTTTTGTGGAGTTTTGCATTAAGACAGCTGTCAGTGTCTCCAGGGCACTGCCTTGCTGTCATGTTTTCACCCAGAGGAACTGCCTGGCTGCTCCCGCGGTGAAGTTGCAACTGGTTGTTGCCCCAGGGCGACTGAGCGTAGCAAAGATGCCTCTGTGTGAAGTGGCAGTGGAAGGATGGGATCAGAGGATAGGCACTGCAGTGAAAATAGTAGAAATTTCAGCTTTCTTTGAAGAGTGGCGCTTTTGCAAGCCCAGACAACATAGTCTGCAATGTCATGTCGGTCTAATGGGAAAATGCACCACCGGGGTGCTGTTATTTTTCTTGTTGTGGTCGGCTGTTACTTTTGCTTGAAGGACACTGCTGCAATCCGGCTGGGGACCACTAGATGGTTCCCAACAGCTGTGGAAATTCGGGCCATGGCCGGCCTTGGGTGGGCATCTACCTGATGGGTGTCACTGGGCAGGGGCAGCAGGTAGGAATGTATGAAGAGGCCAGTGGAGGCTTGATGTGTAAAAGGAAAAAAAGAGAAACTGGAAATCCTCCATAGCTTTGTTGAGACCTTGTTTTTTGAAGGTTTTTCTGATTTATTTGAAACCGCTGCAGTTTGGCAGCAATGACTGGAAAATGCCTTCCAAAGACTTGACTGAATAAATCGCCAGGAGGTGACTGGTGCTTCCCCATGCATCCGTATCACAAGTTTCTTACATGGACAAAGAGCGGCAAAGTAGCATTACTATTTTTTACCTTCACAGCTGTAGCATTGCATTCCTGAAACAAAAGAGATCTTGCTGTCTCCTTAGACAGGGAGATGGTCTGGGCTTTGGCAGGGCCTGCAGCGAGTGTAGGACGCGCTGCACCAGAGGGAGGAGGCTGGTGAAGGGGTGAGGGCTGAGACCTGGCTTCTGGGTTTGAACTCCTGCCTTTGCCATCAATGGCCTCTTTGGCCTTGGTAGTGTCACGTAGTTTCTCAGTGCCTCAGTTCCCCTCTCTACGATGGGAACGCTCAGGGATAGTCACTCTGCCTTTACCTAGTGGTGATCTCAACAAGCAGGCACAGTACACTTCTGTAGCTGTTGTGCTGGGCTTGGTGCTAATATTTGATGAGGAGGAATGAAGAAGAAGGAGCCTGACTCTGTGGTGCACAAACTGAAGTACGGGACATTTTGTTTAAACGTAAGAACTTTATTTACTGTAAGGGTAGGCAACCAATGGAACGGGCTGCCCAGGTCAGTAGCGGAAATAGTGCTGGTGTACATGCGGCATCCTTGTGGATTTTCAAAAGCTGACTGAACAGGGCCCTGAGCAACCTTGCTGTAACTGATCCTGCTGAGCAGGGAGGTTGGACTAGACCATCTCCAGAGCTTCCTTCCAACCTCAGCTGTTTGTGATTCTGTGATTCATCCCTGCAAGTCGTACTTCAGTGCAAGAGAAATAACTCAAAAAGTCTTTTCTGAGGTGACTTGAGTAAAGGTCTGGTAGGATCTGTCCTCTCTAGAAGAACGTCTGTGAGGAGGTGCACCTAGTGCACACAGGAGGGTGGTGGTGGGTGGTCAGGGTGAGCGGGTGTGTGACAGACTGAGCGTCATCACTGCCCGCTGTGTGGAGTGAGCTGTGAGGTGAGCCAGTACCGCTGCATGGCCGATACCCTGGGTTTTGCTGGAATCTGTGGCCGTAAGGCTTCATTTGCACAGAGCTGTCATTCCAGACAGAGGCTTTTTGTTGGGGTAAATCCGAAGGTCTCGGTGTTCGGTGCAAAAATGCTGTCCGTGCTAGGCAGCTGGTCTGTCATACTGTCCACGGCTCGAGGTGACTGTGCCTCTGTTCCCTTCAGCCTTGAAATCTGCCGGTGAATGAGATCCTGCCTCATCTCTCTCCTCTCATCCTTGCTTCTGAAACATCTGTGTTACTGTGTCCTCTGCAGGGATATTTGGGATCCCATGTCAGTCCGGCTCAGTTGGTTTGTTTAAGCTCGGATATCTTGTTCAGCGTACTCCCTGAGTCACCTTCTGTGGGCAGAGGAAATGGGAGCACTGAAACGTCAGTGCTGGAGACTGAAGTCACGTATGACCTTAAGTAGAAGGTGTAAATAGCCTTTCTTCCCACTCCTTGTGTCAACAGCAACAGAAACCAAGACTCCCACTCTGTGGAAGAATTAAAAACCTCTCAAAACCTCAGGCCTGTGATTCTCACTCTGTTTCTGTGTATGTTTCTAAGCCCTCTTGGTGTTCTGGCACCTGTCCCACTGCCTGTGCCATTTTGGGGGCAAGATGCTGCCTGTGACCCCCTCTATTTTGCCCTGGAAGGCTGGCCAAAAGCACAGCCCCTGTGTGCCGGGTCCTGAACAAACAAATGAGCTCGTAGCGCTGTATGCGATCAGAGGTTTGGCTGCAGCTTTTGTAGTACTTAAGCTCACTTTTATTCAGGGTATGAGTAGCTGTGTGGCCGTAGCAGCCTCTCTGGGCCGCCTGCGGCCCTGGGGTGGGCTGGGATCGGTAACAATGGGAAATCCGCGATGAAGCAGACCCCTTGCTGTTGGCTTGTGAATTAAAGCTAGATTAAAGGTAGAGGTAATGTAAAGGTAGATTAAAGCAAGTTTGGGTCTGTCTGTGCTTATGCCGCAGTGACCGCAGAGCAAGGCTATCCCTGGCTCAGGGAAAAAGGATGTTTCTTGCAATGGTCTTTTCCCGCATCCCTTCTCTACTCTCTTTTGGTCCTGCTCTCCTCCTTGCTATCTCTCGTGGCCTCTGTCTTCCATATTTCTCTGTTTTGGATGATATTTCTTGGATGCAGGACTGACCCGAAAGCCTTTTTTTCAGGAGAATCAGGTCAGCAGAGAAAGGTACTCCATAAACTTGCCCCCAGCACCCCCGGTTCTGCTTTTCCTTTCTTAGTGCAGCTTCTCCACATCCCTGACCTGAGGTAAATGTGCAATCTGATACCGATTGGTACTGGGAAGAGCCCCATCTGCTTTTGCTGTTAGGTCTGAATGGAAAATTATGCCTGAATAAGAAATCTCCCTGGGACCATTTCATGAAGGACACTTTACAAATGTTTTGTATTATTATTGTAATAATTTAGCCGGAGTTACACATGCATGGAGAGAAGAATAGACCTGAGCAGTGCCAGCTTGCAAGTTTTGGAGAGTTGCCAGTTGCTGCCATGGAAATGAAGAGGGCATGTTGCCCTCCAGAGCCGTAGTTTCACCTAGCGTGGGGCCTTCACTGAGTTTTCATGGTGCTGGTGGTTTAGTTTGGGGTGCTCTTCACTGCAAATCCCAGCTCAGGTATCCCAGGATAGTGCAGGTGCACGCTGCCGTTTCCAGTTTGGGGAGTGACAGAGGTGACTTGTGGTTTGCTGCCTGTTAGGGGAAGTCATGATGCCAATGTTTAGGTGGGTGCTTGGGTTCCCCTTGCATCAGAAATGTTGTCTTCAGCAAGAGGAGTGCGAACAGTTACTCAAGTCCGTCAATTCATTGTGGCAGCCTTTTTCTCATGTATTTCTAATTTTGAATGGTGGTGGGGCTACCTGGAGCAATGCCCCATCCCTGGAAACATTCCAGGCCAGGTTGGCCGGGGCTCTGAGCAACGCGATCTGGTTGGAGATATCCCTGCTCCTTGCAGGGGGGTTGGACTGGGTGGGCTTTAAAGGTCCCTTTCCACCCAAACCATCCTGTGATTCCATGAAAGAGTCATGTCAGCATTTTGTCCTGTGGCTGTAGAGGAAAGAAAATACTGAGATTTCAGTTAGTTCTGTTCTGTTCTGTTAGGGAACAGAAAGCTGAATTGGGACAGAGGCAAGAATGTTTTCTTTGAAGCATTCTGCTGCTTTTCTGCGAAGTGTTTCTAAGTAAGAGCATCCCTTGAAATGCCTGGATTCCTGCTACAGTGTGTGGAGATGGAGGATAAAAGGGGTGTTAGCAATTAGCTCTGGTGATAAGTTTAGCTGCTAGAAAAGTTGGACTATTAATTGAAATCCCCAGTTAATATAGAACTGTCAATAATGAATGCATAACGGAGAAAGTCCATTTAGTTTTTAATTATCGCCAGCTCCTTCCAAACAAATACAGTGTCTTAAATCTCCCTGTCACCTTCACCCGTGCAAAGGGTGTTTGATGGAAGTCTTCATTAACCCCAGGTCCGTTCATGGCATCCTGCCAGGCCATCAGCTAGTTAGTTACAATAGCAGTTACGGGCACTTGGCAAGAAAAAGTCCAGGTGGCCGTTGCCAGGTCCAGGACGTGGCAGGAATTAACGTTATGGGATCACTGCGGGAAGATTCTGAAATCCCTTGCCTGAGCTCTCTGACATGGTGGGGTCTGGAGCTCCTGACACGCCTGGTGTGGACTGGGGTCCATGGGGGTTCATGTAGTAGACAATCCTGATCAAGTCACAATTCCTAGCTGAAATCGCCGTTGATTTGGGGGTCCCCTCTGTAGGATGACCTCCAGGGCAGGTCAGCCAACTAAGTTAAAGCACAATTTGTCTTCTATAAATTGAAGAGTATGGATATGCATATTTTCAGGCCTGAGTAATAGGATGTGGGTTGAATTAGCTGCTTCAGTCTTGAATGAGAGCATTCAGACAGGGGCCTGAACAAATTTCAACCTGTGCTAGGAGGGCTCTGCATGGACCACATTTAATAACCCCATTTAGGATTTCATCCGGAATCTTCTCCTGGAAGCCAACTTGGGAAGAAATTCCCATGGGCTTTGGTAAATCATAGCTGGCCTGGCATTTCCATTTCCTCCAGAGCACGTCTCCAACCGGACAGCACTTACTGGCCAAGTTAACCCTGATGAAATAATTGTTATAATGACCAGCACTGTGGGAAACTGAATTCTTCTTTTCTGGTGATACAAATCAGTACTGATTCTCCCAAGTTTGGCAATATTAACAATAGGAAACTAACGGAACCGGGGTCAAAATCAGTCTGTGCTTCTCCACTAAAGTGTGAATAGTCAAGCAGGGAGTCCTCACTTTACAGGAACACTGACTCACGGAAAGTTGTCAGAGCTTTATGCTTGGGACAAGTGTGAGGAAAGGGTTTATATCCCTGGAAAGTCACCTTCTCTTTACGCTTGTCCCAAATGTGTCCCAGCACACTATTTTTAGTCTAGCTCTCGAATGAGTTTGCCTAGGGATAGCCTTCTGGGGATTCAATTAAACTCTGGAATAAAATAAACACTATCCCTCAGCAAGGGCTTGAATGCTAAGCAGAGTCATTATTTGAACAAAGTAGGGCTGTAGGTTTCAGTGTTTAAATGTCCTCTATTTTCATCAGCTTGGAGTCAGAGACGAGTGAAGATGGGAAAACCCTGTTCATTAACTCAGCTCATCCACTCCCATAGCCTTTCCACTGCTGCTCAGGAGTGATCAGAACACCTTAAGGACATTTCCTTTGGACACAAGTCTACATTTTAGTGACTGAGTTTGAAGTCACTGAAACAGCTCCCATTCTTGTTCAGATTATAGACTAACTGTGTTTATATTGGCAGCACTGAGACCTGGGCTGCGGTGCCATTTGTCTGTTGAGTGGCCTTAAGCAAGCTCATGTCTTTGTTTTTCCTCTAATTAAATACTTGGCGCAATGTGATCCAACACTCGTCCTGTGCGCCAGGTCTCTTAGATGCTTCTATCCAGATTTGTGTTTTTTTCCTGGAGAAGGGAAGTGATTGTCTCAGCATGTGCAGAGATTGGGTGAGCTACTACTGTAGAGCAATACTCCAAAAGTGGAGGAGTCCCAAAATTCATATCTCAGCCCAGAGGTACTGTGTTTGAAGCACCAGCTTTAGACTTTGGGGAAAAAGAAGTTCCCTAAGATGTATTTGACAATGTCCAGTGCAGTGCAGCTGCAAGTTATGTGAAGTCTCTTCAAAATCTTACCACAAATTCTGATCTGCTGCAGTTTCTGGATGGTTCAGATTCACCTGAAGCTGGGTTTCTCAGCTCGTTAGGAAGTACCAGTATAGGCCAGACGCAACTGCCACTCTTTGAATTCTACTGGCAGTCTAAACTGGAGTGCAGCTTGCCAGATGGGTGGAGTCAGCCTTCTGCTCCACTAAGCACTGGGAGACTCCAGCTGGGTATTGTGTCCAGTTTGGGGCACTGAACTTCAAGAGTGATGGAGACCAATTAACTGAGGAAACTGCAGAGGAGACTGCTAAAATGATCAAGAGATCTGGAAAACTGTGGCTGACAGGATAGAGAGAAATAATTGGGTTGTGTAGCTTAGAGAAGAGAAAACTAAGCGATAATAGCCTTAACGCACAGAAAGCGCGTGCAAGAAGGGGAATGAGGCCTTCTTCACATCTGCTGCGGGTAAGAAATCACAGGCACAGTCCGCAGCAAGGAAGATCCAAGTGAAACATAAAGCAAACTTTTGTGGAAGAGGCGATAAAAGCCCTAGAAAAAGGAGGAGGAGTGAGAGAAGTCTGCAGGTTAAACAGATACCTGGCAGGAATGCTGTGCAGAGCTCATGCTGTCCTGGGACAGGAGGATTGACAAATCATTCCTGTTTCTCACTGATCCCAGTTACACAGGTGCACATTAAAATGTTCACAAATGTGCACAGCTGGCTGTACACGTGCACGCACACACTGCCTTGCCACTTTTCCCAAATATATGCATGCAAATGGCTTTAGAAAGCAAGGATCTGTCATTAGATATTTCGCTGTCAGGTTCTTCTGGGTGGCTTGGCCTCATCAATTGTAATACTTATTGTAATAGCGTGACTGTCTTAGAACAGATTCTCTCAGGAGCCAATTCACACTGCGCTGTCAAGTAGCAGTCTTAGCAGCTCTCTTTTGTTGAGCTGCTACTTTTTATTTCTATCTCTCAGTCTAAAAGAAGCTAAAATAAAAATTGCCAGGATTTTTTAATCCAGCTTTACTATGTCCTGCTGCTGCAACTACACAAAACCTTGGGTGCATCCATTAATCCACATGACAGCTAATCCCTTCCTCCTCACTGCTGAAACAAAAGCAGCTTAGGAGGGTTTGGGGTTGGAGAGGGAGCATCAGCGTTTGAAGGAAAAGTCCCAAAATGGAATGGTGCAGACAATCTGCAGACTTAGCTCTGTTCTTGGGCAGAGAAAACTGCCCTAGTTTGCACTGTGGTTAATGAAAATTAGTGTTTTCCATGGAGACCTGTGAATTTTGGAAAAATCTACACTGGAAGGATTTCTTGAGTCTGGATCCAGTCTGTACAACCGGACTCTAGAGCCTAGATTGTCTAAGAAATGGCCATTTCAGCATGCCATTTCGGAGCACTATC
The DNA here is from genome assembly GCA_011801015.1 of Ardeotis arabs. Lineage (NCBI taxonomy): Eukaryota > Metazoa > Chordata > Aves > Otidiformes > Otididae > Ardeotis > Ardeotis arabs. Next base: position 25,154 of record JAAGAY010006588.1, on the reverse strand, counting down.
CTGTTACAGCCTGGGAAAGCCAGACTCTAAAATACTTATTTTTTGTCCTTGGAGAAGATAGACAGGGCAGGTCAGAGTGTGATTTTAGCATCTGTGCAGGAATAGGACTAAGCAGGTACTGAGTTTGTCCCTGTGGATTTGCTATGTGTCAGTATTGGGTACCTCCTCCGTTCCCCTTCCTCTTTGTCATGTGCTGGTCTTAGTCTGGAAAGACAGGCATATTCCTCTTCCACAAACTTTCCTAAGTTCTGAATCCACCCCACTTCTAGCATGCATCAGTTTATGAACTCAGAGCATTTTCTTCAGGGTTTGAACATCCTTTCCTCTCCTAACACTGTTGGGGTTTTGTTTGGTTTTTTGTTTTAAGTACTGTATTCCAGAAGCACCTGAGCTGCTGCAGGGCGGAGCAGACGCAGGGCTGGGTGGGAGAGGTGGTGCACTGGTGCTGGCAGCTTGCAGTGCTTTATTTGGGATACCCACAGGGATCTTGTTTCAGGAGGGTGTTTCTGGAGTAGTGTCTGTGCACTTGGTGATTAAATCCAGCACACACATTGCAATCAGCAGTGCCCGTTCAAGTTTACAACTGGTTGATGAGAACAGACTTTAACAGCCAGGTTTTTGTTTTGTTTTGGTCACCCTATTACTTCAATTTCTGTTCCCAGTTTTAGGGCTCACCGAGATCCCAAAGCGCTGTACTGACTAGGAGCTGAACTTGGTCTGTAGTTACTTTTTCTGGTTCACATTTTTCTGTTTTCCAGAGATCTGAGTGGCACAGCATGCCATGAACATGTTGTGTATAGAAATAAAACACATACTAAATAATAGATCACCTTTTTCACACTCCTCTTGCATTATTAACTCTTTGTGGCACACAGTTTGTTAGCAATTTCCCTTTGAAACCAGTAGTTTTGGGACCCTTCATGGATGCATTCGAGGGGTACACCACGGCCTGATGTCAGTACCGATGCAATTAAAGGCAAGATTCCCAGCAGGGTGGAGAGGGAAGCAACTTGGAGAGTGGAGCGGAGCTGACAGCCCAGCAGCCCGTCGTGCCTTCAGTGAGATTCTGCACCCCTGTCCGCTAAATGGGTGTTGGCACTTAGGAGTAAGTCTGGAGGAAGCATCTTCCTGTTCTGAAAATACAGCCTCACTCCTCTTCTTTCACACTAAACTGCTTTGCTATTCACGTGGAAGAGCAACCCCTGGTCCTTGCGCCCGGACTGATGTATCTGTGCCAGCCCCAGGAAATTCACTGTCCTGAGTTCAGTGTCGTGCTCCCCTCACTGGTGTAATGAGCTGGTCAATACTGTGCTGGGTCTCAGGAAGACTGAACATCAGCTTAGCATGGAAAACTGGAGCCCTGGAGCAAAACACAAAGAGAACCAGTTTGAGAGCATAGTTGAGCCCACTGGTGTGCAGGCTTTTGAAGCTAGAAGAGAGCACTTGGTTTTAAGGTGGAATGTATCTCACTGCTTTGGTATCTAGAAGACAAAGGAAAATCATGAACCACTCTCTCCAGACCCTTTTTGTATTCAGTGGAGAGAAACAAGGTCCTCAAGGCTGAGTCACTGAACCTGGCTTAGCAGCATGTTTTGGGAAGAGATGACTCACTTTTCTCTCCCCTGCCGGTGAAAGGGGCAGAGAGTGAGTGTATCAGTCATGGCCGTCTCACTTTCAGACGTCTGAAGTCAGAGCCCCTGCTTGCCCTCTTAAAGAACATGAAGGCTTTGCTTCCAGGCAGAGACCCACCCTGGGGCAGAAGATGTCAGCCTCCACTGGCAGTTTACTGGAAGCAAGATCCATCACTCCCCATGTGAAATGCAACATGCTTCCCAACGTCACTGAGAATTTAAATGCGATAGGAAGATTCATCTCTGCACCTGCCTGTTTCATTCCATTCCTCTCCTCTGGCAGAAGCAGGCTGTTAGCTGAGACCCCTGCAGAGCTCCAATGGGTCTCTCCAGTCCTGAGCTGACACTTAGAGCCGCTGTTTGACTTGGTAGCAAAGGTGCCCCAGTGAATTTACGGGTTTTATACTATTAATTTTTTCCAAGCCTATTCAAGGAGTTAAGAGTTTGAGAGATGACTCTTTTCCTTGTCCCTGGAGAGCAGAGATTGCTGTGTTTCTGTACACGGCTTTCATTGCTGCTGTGGGCCCAGAACAGAAGTGCCCCTCTGTACAGCAGAGAGCTTGCAGGAGAGGACCCCAAAAGGGCGAAGGGACAGTGTGCTGGAGGCAGGGCAGGCAGCAGGGGTGGCCGTGGGCAACAGGAGCTAGAAATGCAATGTCAGGGCACGGCCTAACTCAGGTCATGCTTTCTAAAATGGAAAGGAAATTTTCTGTGCTAAGTGCCTGGCACCACCACTGAGTCATTTCCTTGCTCTTTCATTGTCTTTTGTTTAAAATGTCTGAATATTACAGCACTACAGAAAACAGTCAAGGGAGAAGATGACTCTTTAGCCCTCCAAAACAGGGGGAGCAGCAGGATCTCACCATAAAACCCCAATACTGGAAACAAAACCAGGGAAATCTGAGCCCATGTTGACCGTGTCTGTGTAGAAAAGCCAAAACAAATAAATGAAATATGCTTTAAGGATTGTGCTTAAAGACGAGTGTTGGAGTGAAGATGAACACAGGAGGTGCAACATTTAATTCTCTACCAAAAAGGTAGGGCTGTTTGTGCCCCCTCCCTTGCACTGCTGCCCACTTTAATCAGGAAACACGGAGGTGGTATGGCTTGCTGAAGGGCAGTGGCAGAGCTGGGGCTAGGTTTCACAAGTATTAGGTGACATCTGATGTCTCTTCTCTCTCTCTGAAGATGTAGATACGGTTCGCTTCCACCAGACAGCGAGCAAAGAACAGGGTGAGGCTCCAGTCCCTGCTCTGCAGTATGTCCTCTGTTTCTGCCTCTCTTAAGTGGAGATAATTAGCCTCTCCTGCTTGCATAAAGCACATAGAAATAACATAAAAGCAAAGCTCCATTTTCAAATTAAGTGCTGTTGTTAACATCTAGTGTTTGATGGATGATTATGGTCTTACAACAACATAAATACTTCTCTGAGGGCATTTGGCCAGTGATGTCCTAGGATGCTTTGCAGTTCCACCCTGATTAAAAATGAAATTCTATTACACGTCTCTGAAGAGATTCAAACCATTGAATAGCAATCGGAAGGAGATTCTGCCAAGTGTGAGGCATAAATACTGACAGTTCTAGCTACAAATGTTTCCAATTTTATTTTATTTTATTTTTCGGTAGGACAAACTTATAAATTAGAAGGATGTGCCTCAAGAACAGCCTGGGAACAGAAACGGAAAGTAAATTATAAAGAAGTTCCAGAGCTAGACTATTATAGCACTACAGGGTAGGCAAGCAGAAGCTTTTTAAAAATCAATAAGAAATGTCCCTGGTAACCAGTGTGGATTTCAGCGCCAGGGTAGGCAGATCAAAAGGGGCTGAGAAAAGTATTGCAAGAGTGTGAAGGAAATGTGGATGTGCAGAAATAGCATCTGTGAACAGTGATTTTTCTTGGTGGCTGGAACAGTGAGGTGTAAGGCATTGGTTGTGGAAACAGCATTCCGTATCCTGCTGTTGGTCAGGCTGAGCTTGGCGTACTCACAGCTTCCTCACTCCTCAGCACTGATGCTCATCTCAAGGAAGCCTAAGGAACTTGGTTGCTAACATCCATGGATTTCAGTAGGGGATGGTTGCTTGACTGTTAATTCCTATAAAAAAGCCATATTCGCCAAAATTCTCCACTGCATGATACATACGCGGCAACCTGCAAATCAGAGAGCTGGTAGGGGTAAAGGAGATAAGAACTTGACAGTTTGAACTCAAACAGCTCTCACTTCTTTAGAACTATGCTTCTTGCAAATTAGTCCACAGGCAATCATCTACCTGGACTTGTGCAAAGCTTTTGACACTGTCCCGCACAACGTCCTTCTCTCTAAACTGGAGAGACATGGCTTTGATGGATGGACCACTCGGTGGATAAGGAGCTGGCTGGATGGCCGCACTCAGAGAGTGGTGGTCAACGGCTCGATGTCCAAGTGGAGACTGGTGACAAGTGGCATCCCTCAGGGGTCCGTGTTGGGCCCAGCCCTGTTCAACATCTTTGTCGGTGACACGGACAGTGGGATAGAGTGCACCCTCAGCAAGTTCACTGACAACACCAAGCTGTGTGGTGCCGTCGACACGCTGGAGGGGAGGGATGCCATCCAGAGGGACCTTGACAGGCTGGAGAGGTGGGCCCGTGCCAACCCCATGAAGTTCAACCAGGCCAAGTGCAAGGTCCTGCACCTGGGTCGTGGCAATCCCAGGCACAAATCCAGGCTGGGCGGAGAATGGATGGAGAGCAGCCCTGAGGAGAAGGAC
>JAAGAY010006588.1:0-20013 GCA_011801015.1 Ardeotis arabs | reverse complement strand
GAGGCCAGGCTGAGAGAGCTGGGGCTGTTCAGCCTGGAGAAGAGGAGGCTCCGGGGAGACCTGAGAGCGGCCTTCCAGTGCCTAAAGGGGGCTGCAGGGAAGATGGGGAGAGGCTGTTCAGCAGGGCCTGGTGTGACAGGATGAGGGGGAATGGTTTGAAAATAGAGGGAGGCAGATTCAGATTGGATATTAGGAAAAAGTTTTTTACCGTGCAAGTTGTAGAACACTGGAACAGGTTGCCTGGAGAGGTGGTTGGTTGCCCCATCCCTGGAAACATTCCAGGCCAGGTTGGCCGGGGCTCTGAGCAACCTGATCTGGTTGGAGATGTCCCTGCTCCTTGCAGGGGGGTTGGGCTGGATGGGCTTTGAAGGTCCCTTCCAACCCAAACCATTCTGTGATTCTATGATGATTCTATAATCCATAACCTTCAGTAGCCCTCACAAAAATCAGAGAAAGTGCAGCTGTTGGGACAGAAGTAACTGCCTACACGGATTCAGGACAGGAAAGCAGTTGCAGAAATAGGAAGCAAATGGGAGCAAGGGAGGGAAATTGAGAAACAGGGACGCTACAGGTGCAGAAGTGATTTGGAGGAGAATATTGTCTGTCTCTGTCTAGGACTTAGCATGCTTGTATATGTATGCATGTATAGATATGTATTTATTCTTATTTGTAATACGTGTACATTACAGAAAATCCCTGGTTTGTGGACATGCAGGTAGCGCAAGCGTCTGCGTTGCTGCAGCAGTAGCAAGGAGCACCCGGTGTGGCAGAGCAGCCCGTGATGCAGCGTGGCAGGGGAGTTGACGTGACCTCTGCCGGCATCAGGCCGCGCTGACTGACAGCACGGGGACGCTGGCTGCGCGCGGGGTGTGACCAGGTACCAGCCCTGGTAGCAGCCTTCCTCTTCTCACAATGAAAGCTCTTTTGTTTATTTCCCTAATTAGGCTCTGGAGTCTTCACGAAGAGGGAAAGAACCGTCTGTTAAGACTGGATAAGAAGAGTTATTTCATAGTCCCAGAGCTGGGATGAGGCTAAAACTCTTTATGAAATCTTGATGCTTTGTGTTCATGTCCAAGGAGGCCCCGTAGACATTATAAGGATGGCTTGGGTTGTTTTTATCACACATGGCAGAAAAGTTAAAAAAAAGTTAGAAGTTTGACATTTAGATCTGGGCACAGATTTAAATGGAACTTTAGCAGTGGTGGGAAATGTTCAGGTTTTGGGTTTTTTTTTTTTTCCTTGTCATTTCTCATCTTTATGCAACTCTGTTCTTGCATCAAGGCAGACTCAGAAACAGAAATGCCAATAAGGAATCATTTTCTCTGGAGATTTCTGCCCCATTTTTACAGGCCTGCAAAATCTCCATGGGTTGATTAAGCAGGCAAACACCAGTTTGCAGGGCATCATTACAGATTTAGGGAGATTCAGCAAATGTATAAAGCTTCATTTTTGATGATTTTACATAATCTGTTTCTTGTTTGCTTTATAAAATTCAGGCTTTTTTTTCTTTAAAACACTGTCCTGGTTCTGGCTAGGGTATAGTTAATATTCACCTGAGCTGGGAGGAGAACCAGAACTGGTGGCCAGTATGGCTGGGGCACACAGCTGAGATAGTTAACTAATTAGCTAACAGCTGGGGTTAATTTACCCAAATTAGCCAAAGGGCTGTTCCATCCCATCTGATATCATGCTCAGTGTGTCAGTGAGGAGGGAGCCTCCTGCTATGTGAGAAGAGACTGGGAGTTAGCGTTTGTTGTAAGCCATTGTATTGTATTTGTTTTCCATCGCTATTTAGTTTTCTTCTGTTATTTCTCTTAATTTTATTTTTTGTTTCATCTCGACCCACGTGTTTTTGCTGCCTTTTGTTTACCAGTTCTCCCTTCTGTCCCACTGGAGGGTGGGGGGAGTGAGAGAGAGACAGCGTACTCTGGTCCTGATCAGGGCTGAACTACAACAAACACCTTTTAACTTTCAAATGAAAATACTGTGGAAATATAACCTGCACCTTTAGAGTAAATATCCAGTCCTGAACTATAGCTCTATTTTCAGAAAGTTATATAAGAAAACAGAAGAAATCTCTGAAACCATAAGATAAAGCCTTTGAATATTAAAGAAAAAATCCACAAGGCTTTAACAATAAACAACCAATGCAATACGTTTTGGTGTAAAGTTTCATTGAAAATAGGAATTATTCTCCAAAAGTCTAAGCAGTGGTTTTTTGCCTTTAAAAATCATGGATTACCTTGGTCAGCAAGGATCTCTCAAATATATTTATTTATTGTTATCAAGAGGACATTTCTTTGAACAAACCAGTACCATTTAAATTACAGATCTCGTTTTTGTTACCTTTGCAATGCTGACAGTTACAAGTGCAGCCGTGCCAAATGACTTGGATGAAGGACACATGCTTCTGCACCAAGTTGCCACATATAGGAAAGAAAAGTTGCTGTCGCAGGGGCACAGACACCATGCCTTAGTTTCCTAATCTGCAGAATGATGATAAGGGTAATGACTTTTTTTTTTTTTTGGGCTGAGCGATAATGACTACATAGTAAGAGTGTGCTTTTATTTCTGTACTGCTGTAACTTGACTAGCTTCAGGGCCAACAAACTCATCCTGCAGAACTGCCTGATAGCAGAGTGGGTTATGCTTGTTTTCCGTGGGAGTAGCTATGGTCTGATGGAGCATGTGCAGAAGACGGGACTGTGACCACACCAGGGATGGTATGCTACGTGTCTCTGTTGGTGGTATGCTCTATTTTGCATTGTAAAAATGTCCTGAAGTGAAATCCTGCAAGTCAGTGGGAGACTTGTTGTTCGCTCCCAGCGCAGGCAGGAATTCCCCTGCTGCCCTCGGGGGGTATGATTTGTTAATTTAAAAGCAACCCAGTGATACCCAGTGGGATTCATTCCTCAGTGGAGGTAAGATCTCGTGATTTTAGGAATGCTGAACAAAGAATCATTCCTTACAGTTAAAGTCTATGCACTGAGCCTTTTTACACCTCAAGCCAAGAATTGGTGGGGATTTTTTTTTTTTTTTAAATGGATTGTTATGGATGCAGGTCACACAAATGAGTCTTTGGCTTCAGGAAATAAGAAACCTCCATGTGCACAAGCAGCACAGACTGAGACTCTCCAGTAGTTGCTTTAGTCGTAGTCCTTTCCATCAACACCTGGTTCTTAGGCTTCAACTCAGAACGCGTGTTTATTTGTGTTGGCTCTTGTCGTTGGCTTTATGAGTAGCTGCACAAGGAGAAGAGCCCGCCCCAGGCCTGGCGCTGCTGTGGTTCAGCGAATGCACAGAGCAAGTGCTTACGCTGGGCGTGTGACTGTGTACTCCTTCGGGAACGGAGCAGCCACACGTGCACGTTTGCACGTGTTTGCAGAAGGGCACGCACAGATAAACAGGTATGTTTAAGTGCCTGTGCATTTTTCTGAGCGTGCAGAGACCCAGTGCCAGCGTTTCTCAGTGCAACGGGCTTACGTCACCAAAGTTAGGTGAGGTGGTACAAATAAAGGCAATTCTGTCCTTGGGTATGAAATGTAGTTTTAGATTCCAAATTTCCTTCTGTTAGTTTTGCTCCTGTCTGCCAGGTGTTAACTGTGCTGGATCAATTATTAGTACTTGCAGTTTGCCCTTGCTAAGCGAACCTCATGGAGAATGGTGTTTTATTGTCACGTGCCCCTCGGAACAGATTGCAGTTGCCTCTGAACAGCTCACACCCTAACTATGCTGGAGGGTGAACTGAAGCAGAGCACCAGCCTGGTCCCACCTCACCCAGCAGATGAGAAGCGGGATCAGAAAGTGTATCTCTCTGTTCTGTCTCTGCCAGTGTAGTCTCCTCTTCTCCTTGAAATGCGCTGTCTCTTTTCTCAGATTAGTAGCCACTTTTTAGCTCATGGAGGTAAAATATGGGTGCAGTAAAGTTCTTCCTGTCATTTCTCTCCAGTACCCTTAAATGTTGTGTTATCTCAGAAGGTAGATGTCCAGTAGATATGTGATTAAATCAGGAATCAACAATTGTGCCAGGGAGAGTAGGACACAAGTTCTTTATTTTGGGAAAGATTTTGATTAAGAAAATAGCACGCGTTCTCATTGTTTTTCCTTTCGTTATTCTGGGGACTATGCAGCCTATTTGCAATTAAATTGAGTCTAGTTACCCTCCAAAGTGAAAGGAAGCTGTTCTGAAAATGAGTAGTATGAGTCTCTCTACCTTTTGACAAATTATTTTCTAATGAAAAACATCTGCTCAGGCTAAGAAGGTTCACTCATCTTTACTTAGGCCTCATGCAAATGGTTTTTATTTTGCATATTGCAAAAAAGTGCTTTGGTCATGTAGCCAAAAGGGACAGGAATGTATTGATAACATGCAGCAATGCTGTGAGTGGAATATAATCCACCCCCCCCAAATTATCCTTTTTCTTTCTAACAGGTGTAATGAGCACAACACCTGATGGCTAATGATAATCCAGATGGCTTGGGATTGTATCTCCATATGCTGCATGATTGAGTGCAGAACAAGACTGAGTTAACTCTGTGTAGGTTGAAGAAACAAACTCCATAGTCTGTTTTGGAGGTTTGTTTTTGCAAACAAGAAAAAAATCACAAGCGACACCCAGGGATGTTTGGTTAATAGGGAATGTCTTCCATTTAATGTGGAAGGCATCCATTCCACACTTCAGCCCAAATCATAGGCAGAGCGTGCTCTTCCAGAGACTGCACAGCTCTGCTTTGCCTGGTGAACACCTTCTCGAGATGTGGGTTTAGTCCTGGCACATTTGGCTCTGCCGTGACTAGTCGCAGCCCGAATGCTGGATGTGGTTCTGCGTGCTGGGGGTGTAGGCTCAGCTGGCTCAAGCAGATCGGTGGTGCACATTGACTTCTAGGAACAGTCACTTTATTGTGCTCCTCTCTGTGAGAAGAGCTGGGTATTCTGCTGATGTCCTTCTGATTTGCACTAATGGGACCAGTCCTGCTTCACAACATTTTAGGGCCTGCTACTGCTCTGTCAATGTTGAAGGTGTTTCTTCTGATCTGTTTCACCAAACCGGGACCGCCGTCGGGCAACAATGACCTACAGAAATATTTCTGAAGTTATACCTTTGCTTTTGAAGTAATCAAAAGCCGTTCTGGAGGGGCTGCACCCTGTGGAAGAGATGACCCACGCCGGAGCAGTTTCACAAAGGACTGTGGCCCGTGGGAGGGACCCCACGCTGGAGCAGGGGAGGAATGTGAGGAGTTCTTCCCCCGACGATGAAGCAGTGGTGTGAAACAACGCGTGATGAACTGACCGCAACCCCCATTCCCTCTTCCCCCCTGTGCCGCTCGGGGGCGGGAAGGTGGTAGAGATAATTTTAAGCTGGGGAAGAGGGAGAGGTGGGGGGAGGTTATCTGGTTCTCTGTTTTACTATCCTGCTTTGTTTTTAGCAATACATGAATAGTTTTCCCCAAGTCAAGTCTGTTTTGCCCATAACAGTAACTTTAAGGATCTCTCCCTGTCCTTATCTCAAACCTCGAGCCTTTTTCTTATATCATCTCTCCCTGTTCTCTCGGAGGGTGGGGGGAGTGAGAGAGCGACTGCGTAGTCTGGTCACCATTGGGGCTGAACTACGACAAACAGAAGCAAAGGTGCCTTAGTAAATATTGTGAAGTTCTGGAAAACTGATTTGTAGCCTGCACTGGGAGGTCAGGAACTATTTCTTTTGATCAACAGCAGCGTCTGTCTGTGGTAAGTTTAGGAAAAGTTTTCAGCTGAGGTGGCTTAGTGTTTCTGTTCAAGCATGGCACCGACAGTCTGGCTTCGCTCGACTTCTCAGGAAGGATTTCAGGTGCATCTCAAGCGGAGATTCCTCTTTCTTTCCTAGGACATAGATAAATTTCTAGGTTGAGAAGGGAAATAAATCTCCTTTTCTTAATATCCACTCAACTTGGGGCTGATCCTAGGATCTAGTTTGTAACAGTGATTTGCTCGGCAGTGAAAATGTTACCTCTGCAGCTCTGGGAGAAAGATGCAGCCCGTGTACCTAGCCAGAGGAAAATGTCAGCTTTGTTTGTGTATTTACACCATTCCCTTGTAGCAAGGACTTAGTCTTGGTAGAAGCCAGCATTGTGAGTTTCATACAGCCAGCTTCTTCCCCATCTGAATCGGCGCCTGACAGCATGTAGAGAAAAAAGCGTGGCCTTTGTGTTGAGTTTTCACATTGCTTGAACAAAGAATTATTTCAGTGGATACAACCTACATACAGAGTAGTAAAATTCATACCTGCAGAGACACAGCTCAGTGCTTTTCAGGGGTGACATCAATTTTCTTCTAGAGGTAGTGAACAAAACAGAGTAAATGCAGACAGTCTTCCCTGCTCTCCTCTCATGGCACACTATAGTGTAAATAGCTTTTTGGCCTTGGGGTGTGAAAGAATTTCATCTTAGTTCAGGGCAGTGTATGTTGTGGGGGTGAGTTGAAGTGGAATTTTTAGATTCCTGTTCCTGTGATTGCCAGGGACTATTCCTGAGAGTCCTTTCTAGTAGTTTTTATTGAAGGATGTAGGTAATTTACCTTAAGAAAAAGACACTACGCACATTCTCATATCATACCTGACAGAAAGCCAGGGCAAGATGAATGTTAAAAAAAGTAATGTTAAAAAAGAAACAGGTAGGTAAAAAAGCTTTTGCTTTTCTCTGTCTCTTAAGTAGCTGATGATGCTGTTAGAGGGCAAATATTTCTACAATAGAGGCCTTAATACAGGAGATTATGGATTTAAACCCTTCTGTTGGCTCGAGGGACCGGTGACAGTGCTGAGCTCTGGATGTCAGGAGCTATGAAGAGCGCTGCTGAGGCACAGATAGCGCCGGTCAGCAGCTGCGTGTGCACTGCGCTTTGCAAATACTGGGTCAGATCCCCCGGCTGGTGGTGATGATGGTAGGTCTGCTGAAGTTACAGAGCTCTGCCAATTTATTCCTGTGGGGAATCTCACCCACCTTCCGCAGCCTGCCCGCCTGGATGGTGTTACCAGCCCCTTGTTGCCAGGGGAAAAGCGTCTCTCTGGAGCCTGGAAAGGCCTCCATCATGAGGACAGATGAATTCCCAAGATGTGATGCCCTTATAACAGCACCTAATGCTTTAAAGCCATGGAAAAAAAAAAAAAAAGCAAGTGAGGAAAAGGAGTGGTATTGCTGTAGAAAAAAATAAAATAAAAGATATTTGAGAACTGTGGTTCATGCAGGCAGAAAATGGGAGACCCAAGACAGGAAGTGAAGGGCCAGATTTTCCAGAGCATGTAAGCATGTTGGACACTTAATTCCCACCTTAGGCCTGGCCCTTGACTGCCATATGAAGAAGGGAAGTAAAAAAAAGAAACCTGTAGTGAAGGAATAATTCTGTCACACCTCTCCTCTCTGACAGGGCCAGCGTGCCCAGGCTGTGCGTGCTCCTCAGGCCCGCAGCGGGGAGGCACAGCCCCGCTGTCAGCAAGCCAAGCCTCAGCCTGAGCTTGCCTCGGCCGTGCCCTCTGAGTTTTGGAAGGAAAGTTTTTGTAGCCTTGTCCTATCAGTGAGATAAGGGTTGAGAGACACTTTTCCATCCATTCACCCTTTTTCCTCCCTGTTAGAGGATAACGTTGTCTCTTTGGGACCATGTCTTTAGCCTTGGGGTGGCAGCATTCAGCTTTGTGTACGCTTCTGGGAAGCCCAGTGCTTGCACTGCTCCCTCTAGGTACCTGAATAGCTCTGGAAATCCAGCCTGGAGAGACGTGGACTACATGATGCAGTTTTCAGCAGTGATACTCAAACTCCAAATCGGGAAGAAAATGAAATACCAAGGACCCCACAGCAGGCGCTCTGGAGGCTTTCTGAAGCTAAATTGCGCAGAGCAAGCAGGGGTGCTGAGTGAGTGGATGCAGACAAAACGTAAGGCACCCAGGCAAGGAGAGAAAGAAGTGAAGCTAAACAGAGGTGGAGCTGCAGCTGGAGCACAATAGAAAATGTACTCAGACACTACCTGTGGTTAATTCAGGCAGAGCTACAGGGGATCTCACTGCACTCCTTTCTCCTCAGCTTCAAGTGCTTATTTACCCAGGTGGAATGGGGACGGCATCCTCTTTTTTATGAGAGCTACGAGTAATTTTAGATCTGTTTAAACAGGTATTAGGGAGGTATTGAGATGATAGCAGGGAGATTAGATGGGCGCCGAGCACCGTCAGGAGAGCCGGGCCTACGCAAATTCCTCCTATCTACAACAGAGCTCTTCAGAACACTTAGAAATTTTCAAGCTATATTTTTTCCCCTTTCATAAAATTGGATATTCACAGAGAAAACCAGACTAGGCGTTCAAACTAATCGTTATTTCTGTATAGTGACACTCACTGCTGAGCAAAACACATGGGCAGGGTTGGAGCTGTTTGTTGAGTTTAGGAGGAGCAGAGCACAGCCTTGCACTTGTCCTGTCCCTGTAAAGCGAACAGAGTTCCTTCCGCAGATCTCAGAGCACGCAACGGACGGAGGTGGTTTGTGTCGCCTCCAGGGGAAATTGGGAAGCAGTGTGGCTGCGTGGAAGGACTCGGTAGATGTGGCTTAGAGACAGTAGCAAAACCTGGTCTCCCAGCTCCCTAACTCATCGCACGTGGTTTGAACCATCTGCTGTTTGTGAATATTTCCATCACTGTAAGCCCACCAACCTGGAGGGACTCGGATATCGGAGAGGTTCAGTCTCACTTTGTCCGGCTGACTGGAATCCATCCTTGCAAAAAAGGGCAGGCATGAGAAACGGGCTGTGTGGGAATAAACCAGAGCCTGGTTCTGCCTCCAGCTCCTCTCAGGCTGTGGCCCCTGCAGAGCAATCTCACCGTTTCACCCAGGATCAGGTACCGTCCCTCCTGCCTAGCAGTGTTAAGGCAACTGGTGGTTTAGCTAGTAGTGACAGAGGAATACTATGACTGTGTCAAACCTGGTCATTTTTAGCTTTCCAACACTGTAAAATAAATTTATCTGGGGTCATCTTTTAGCAGACACTTGAAGTATGACTCAAACTCACATTTTTGGGACACTAAGAAGAACTGCTTAACTGCTCTGCACCCAGTCCTGTCCTGCTGCACCTCACAGCTCGTGGCTTTTACTGTTGCTGTATTGACAACACAGGCGCTTTCAGATTATTTATCCTGCCTGTGCTTTTTCATTTAACATCTCACAAAGTCCATTACCCTCAGTGCCACTTCCAATTGGCATTTGAATTTAAGGTGAAATCTAGACCTTGTAAGAAATAGGTTATTTTGTTCTTCCTCAGATGGTTTTGTCTCCTACGCAATGTCACTTTGGCTGATTCATTTATACAACCTGACAAAAATCTCCCAATTTTTCATGAACAACTTCTCTGTGAGTGTCACACTGAATTTGCTCAGTTGAACAATGCGTGTCTACCAGTGAACTGGAGAGCACAGTGCTAAGCTAGATGGGAAAACCATCCTTTCCTTTCCTTCTCCTAAAAGGAGGCTTTTTTTCCCTGTTATTTCTGTTTCTGCTGTCCTGTTTGTGTACACGCCTGCATTGCACTGCTTTCTCCTTACCCCTCTGCCTCCGACTGATACCGCATTCGCCTCAGCTAGCTGTGTGGGACGGGCTTTCTGTCCGTTGTATGTCCCCCACATGTTAAATTTTAGTTACCTGTTTGTTGTCACATTAAAAAAAAAAGAAAAAAGGACTAACTCTTCTGGCTATCAGTGTGAATACTTTTACACATACAACCTGCTTTTGCAGTGGGGAAAAAACCTCCATGTATCTTGAAAGAGCAGTGACTAAAGTCAGTAATGCCAGAATCGGGTTTGGCTTGGGTCAGGTAGTTGTCACAAGATCTGGTGATCACCTGAACGTTCTCTGATCCCCTCAAAGCCTTCAGTCCTAACCGGATAATCTCATCAAACACAGGTATTCACTTAATGCTGGCAGGGACAGCGAAGGGTGGTGGGTAGAGCGTTGAGTAGGAGGTCACAAGACTTGGGTCTGTGTCCCGCTCTGCCATCAGCAGGTGGATCCGGGCAGTGCCACTTGAGCCGTGTGTGCCTCCGTGTCAACTCCAGCATCTACAGAACAACTCGTACCTGTAAGGAGAGGAGGATGTGGGTGCTGGGAGGAGCACTGCGGGTTAATTAGGGTACTCTGCTGCGGAAACAGTGGGATCTCTGCGTGGTTTCATGACTCACTGACTCAAGGGCAAGGATTTGGCCCTGCCCTTCAGAACATTCCCTCTTTGGGGAGAAGGTGGTAGGACAGATAAATAGGTGTTGGATACGTGTTGCGAGCTCTGTTAGGGGCTTGCTGGGTGAGTGAAAATCAGTCCATCTGCAGCTGGAGGCGTTTCGCTGCTGTGGCTGACCTCTGCAGCACAGCTCAGGCGCTGGGGGAGGCGAGGCCACGTGGAGTCGTGGTGTCTCACCGCTTTGTAACCAGCCGCCTCGTTTAGCGTGTAAGATTATTTATTTCGATACGTAATTACATGGGTTGATACTTTAGTCAGTTAATTAATCCTAATTGGATGTAAATTAATTAAGAACACAGTTTGTCAAATTCAGTTTGCTCTTACCCAACTCCGCTCTCCCCTGGAGCAAAATTGAAGATACTGGCCCCAGTCCAGGATACCAGTACTGTTAGCATGAGTGTAGCGCAGGCCCCTAGCCAGATGACTGCAAGGTATAGTGGAGGTCTTGTGGTGGACGTTACACTTTCTTGTTCTTAAGAAGTTGTTGTTCTTAAAAGGAAGTGTTCTAGGGGATACTTTCATAACAGAAGATACCTGCTTGTGAGAAATGGATCCAGACAGCTGACCTATACTGAGTAGGAAGGAGAGAACTGAAACAATCCCCTTCCATATTTAATCACTGCGCAAAAAACAATCATTGTAGATAAAATCTGCCTGGCCAGGAGACATTAGAACATTACCGTGCTTTATTCTTCCATGTATCATTTTTGTCATTATAGTAAAAGTTGTTTATATTACTATTTCCTGTAAGTTCAACTCAGATGATAGCATCATGTGCTAGACGTGGTTCAGCAAGAGTAACTGCTAAGCCACCTCAGTTCTAGCAATCTCAAGGTTACGCTGGCAGGGTGGGAAAAAAGATAGAGGGGGAGGAAGAATTGTTTTCTCTGTTTGAGCACTGGGGAAATGGGAATATATGCTAACATGGCATGCAGTGAGCAGTGTTGTGGGGTGACAATCTTAACTAGTCCAGAGCCACAGCAGGGCATTTATTTCTTACCAAACTTTAGCTCTTTAAATGTTAAGTGTGTTGTCCAGGTGAGTAATCACAGCACCATCTGTAATTAACAGGGTGGTGCACATGTTAGGGGGAATGAGGTACCCTCCTGGAAATGCTGGTCTCTCTGCTGGTGACAGATGGAGCCCGCGCAGCCCACCTAGACCGTTCATCTCAGCTTTCAGACAGCTGACAGGCGGTGAGCTGGGGGCCTGCTGCCCGTGTACGCTCGCTTGCTCCTCTGGAAAGGAGGGCTAAAAGTGGGACAGTTGAAGCAACAAGGTTCATGGAAGAAGATGCCTGGTTTTGAACCAAATGCAGATAGGATATTTCTGCTCTACGGTTGCTGTTCTAGAGATACCTGGGCACTCTCACCGCTGGTAGCTTGTCTGTGTGTTCATATATTAAATGATCAAAGCAATGCTTCCGCTTTTCAGGTGAAAACTTGTGAGGGCAACCAGCTCAGTGAATCGGACGTGTCCTGGATGCGTCGGGCATCCAGCACACAGTTGATCTGGGTATGAACAGTGGTGCTTTGTACAGGATTTCTGGACGTCAGGCATCCTGGTTAGGGCTTCTGTTCCAGCTGAGCTGCTAGACACAGAAAATCTCAGACAAAGGTCACGTTTCTTTTTCCAGTTAAACAATTTTGTAAACGGCTGGCCATATAATGCATTAAAATGTAGGACAAGATTTTGTAAAATAATTTAATATCCTTATATGCTAAAAGACCTTTAATAATTTAGTCTTCAAGGGACCAGTTTCACTGATTGCAGAGCCCAGAATTAATCTGACCTTTTCTTGTTCTTCATCCAATAACTCGTCTACAGAGGCTGTTCCTGCAGTGTTTAGTAGCTGTCTATTCTTATTTAATCTGTCTTCCAGATCAGAGTTCTTCCGAGGAAATTTTCCGTGTCAGTTACGAGATATTAAAAAAATAAAGTAAAATAAAACAAAAAACTCCAACTTCAAGAATGCAGATTTTCCAGCCAAGCCTGAAAATCAGCTCCACTTGTGTGCGTTTCCAAAATATATCACTGCAGTGCCAATCATCTAAAGCAAGAAGGGGAAAAATGTCAGCAAAATTCACTAGATGCACAGAGTCATTGAATAGATTCATGGGCAGCCTACTGTAATGGCAAGTTTGCAGGAGCTATCAAAACTCTTTATTCATCAAGCTGAAAAATGACAAAGCAGCTGAAAAGATGATTTGTGCTCTGAACCAGAGGATGGTTGAGACCACTCCATCAGAAGAAGGATGTAATCTTGTAAAAATATGTAGTTAACCCCACAGTCTTTGTCAGACAGGTATAGCTATAGAGCCACAAATCACCATGAAGAGAAATTGATTGATCTGTAAGACTTTGATAATGTGAATCTTTTTCGTTTAAATCTACATGGGACCATTGGACCTGAGGACACTTAGAAGAGTAACAAAACTGCCAAGTAGAGCTGAAATAAACCCAAATGGCCAAACTTAATTATAAATTGTCAGGTGGAGACAACCCCATCCACATGCATTCTTACACCTGACGTGCCCTAGCTGTGGACCCAGTTTGCACAGCAAAGCCCGGAGCTGCGCACAGAATAGACCGTGCTGTGAGGAGGAGGAGCTGCAGTCTGGGCACTCTGGGGCAGTCTGTGTGCTGCAGACATTACTGTACAAATCCTGTGTGCGTACAGGAGAAGGTGAGCGTCGACCTCTTGTCCTTCAGCTGATGGCACGCTCACGAGGAGCAGACAACTTGCTGTGCTCTGTGTTTGTGCTAGGCAGCAATAGTCCTTTTTGCTCATCCATCTTGGGCTGAGGACTGATCTTCACTGTGCATTGTCTGGATTCCTTCAGTTGTGGAGACCTGTGGTTTTCTTTCCTTTCTCACAGGATCTAGGACTGGCCCGGCAGCTATGACAACGTGTTATAAAAATGATCTGGAACAATTGTAGCTGTAACTCACCTTCCTGGGAGCTTCTCTTTGTCAAAATCTTGTAGTTTTATCTAGAGCTTTTAAATAGAAAACATAGGGGAATAATTCCCAGTGAAAGTTTCTGAGACTTCTGCTTCTTAGTGCTGCCCTAAACTACAGACTCCATGATGAATGCTCTGCGAGACCACGAAGAAAACTGTGTTGGGTCTGTTTCCTTCTGAAAAGACAATTATTTTGGATGATGAAATACACATTATCTTTTGGAAGTGCAACCATGATACCTTGGGGGAGCTGCTCATTGAGTTACCTTGTGTCCTCACTCTGCTCTTCTCACATGCTGCAGAAGGTACCAAAACCTTGAAGAGAGGAGAGCATGCACCTTTGTAATCTACAGGCATTGCAGCAGAGGTTCATCATGGCAGATGTAGTCTGTGGTGCTAAAAGGGAATGTCTCTGACCAGCACTGCTCACAAGACAAAGGGTAAGGTACAAAGGACCAAAAGAGGGTGGGACAAGATCCCAGCCTGGCCCAGCCCACGTTAATTCAGGTTTGATGAACCTCATGTTGTGCATTACTGATGCAGTCTTTGAAGGCAGCTTCAGGTTTTGCCCTCCCTCACCTTCATCCTTCCACTTGTTCTTCTCTTTGGTGACTCAGAGCAGGGAAGTGGCTGAGCTTATGAAAAAATAGTGAACAACAAATGCCTTTGGGCAAGGTTTTTCTATTTTGGTGTCACATTGGTCCTTTGACCATCAAACCACCACTCAGAACTGCCACCTCTTGATCCAATCAAACGCTGCCTGTGATTGCACGTGAAAGGACATCTGTCCTTGCTGCAACTCTCCCGAAGCTATGTACTTGCCGTGGAAGGGCCTTTGGCTCAATGGTCATCAGTTCAGAACTACTAGGATTAAAATGAAACCACTGGATTATTTCTCCACTTAGGATCATGCCTAGACTTAAGTAAATGACTGCAGGTTTTGCTTGTTAGATTTTGTGCTTGCAGCCCCATGGCGATCTAAAATAATCAGGAGTGAACTCAGATGAGCCCATCTTACTTTGCAAATCAATGCCACTCGGAAGCGAAAGAGGGACAGGAGCCTGGAGTCGGGTTTGTGAAGTGTGCAGTGTGCCTGTTCCCATGCCAGGAGTTTGATGGCCAACTTGAGTTCCTTTCTGCCACACAGGGGCTCGTTACCAAGATAGTGTCACTCTGCAATAATCTCGGAGATGAACAAAGCTTTTGCTGATTGATGTCTGATTTGCTCTGTGTACTGACACAGTAATAAAATCACTTTCGTTTGCACCAGGAGGGACTTGGGATGTAAACTGTTTCATGGTTTCAAGGAACCTTTTTTTGTTCTTCCCAGTAATTATGCCCAGGAGGGTCAAAAGCATTTGCATTGCATAAGATGTATGCCAATGTGCATGAGAATTCATATTTTATAAAGCATTTCATAACCGCTCAGTGTTATACTGACTGATGCTCAGTCTGTATTTGTTTAGGTAGGGAGGCTAGCTGAACAATTCTAAAGGGAGTGAAATATGGAGTTTTGTGGTGAAATGTGGCAATGTGGAGAGAAAAGTGCCAGGATCTTTCTTCCCACTTCAAAATCTGGAGAGTTTCAGATTCAGAACTAGGCCTGGAAAATGGAGTGTAGTATGTGTGATGTACAAGAGGGGAAATCCTGCCATGAGGTGACAGGGACACTGAATCCAGCTCCCGTCTTAACATTTGTGAGCAGTTTCTGACCTCTCTGCATTCCCACAGGAGAGCTGTCTTTGCAGTTAAAGACTTGGTGCTGGAGCCAGGAGCTCTCTAACTTCTTGTATTTCCAGCAAGGCAGTTCACTTGTGTGCCTTTGCTTCAGTATTTGTTCTGGGGAGAGCATGGTGTCTTGATAGGTCAGAGAGGTGAGGTTTACCTGGTTGCTTTTCACAGGTTACCCTCCTGTTTGGTTGGACTGCTGGAAGAAATGAGTTCAGGCAGGAACCCAGGTTTGCTGTGACGTCACCCTCTGTCTTCAGGGCCAAGTCCCTCTGAAGACCTTGGCGTAGCTGTGGGGGAGATGTCTTCAGCCTGTCCGCTGGCAGTCGGACGCAGCAGCGCAGCGCATCCTTCAGGCCCGGTGCCTTTGGAAGTACTTTGTTGTAAGCAGCTCTCCCTCTGGGAAGAAGATAATAGATAATGAACCGTAAAAAGTCACTCAAGGAGGGCACATTTGTGCCAGGCTGAGAAGCTAAATAGATTAGATCATTAGATGCTCTTCAGTGCTGCTCCTTGCTCCTGGAACACCATTTCTGTCCCACTTGCTGTTATCGGTTGCATTAGATCACAGAAACCGTGGTGAGCTCCAGCTGCGCTCCTGACCAGTGTGTCAGCAAGGAGCAAACAGCTCCACAGAATACGTAGCTGCTTTGGGTCAGATGCTTTTAAAGGTGTTTCTTTAGGGCTTTATTCTTTCTAATTCTGGCTTTTAGTCTTGTCCCACAGGAGAGCAGAAAAATAACCTTCGGATTTGTAAGTCTTTCTTTTCCCTGCTCCTGGCACTGTGTGTTTTCATATTCCTTTCTGGGCTAACTGTGAAGAGTTCCAGTGTTAAGTATGCACAGTATTATAGGAAAAGAAAGTGGTTTATTATTAGTTAGGTTGATATTGTGCACTTAGAGATGGAACAACCATCGCGGCAGGACAAATGACATAATTCCTACTGTCTGATCTACGCCCCATAAAGAATCAGAACTTTTCCTTCCAGAAATGTGCTGTCTTTCAGACATACTGAAGCAATGAAAGTAATCAAAAGAAGATCGCCAAGGTTTACAGAATTCTCCCATATTTTATAATGCTAAAGTTCTTGGAAATGCTACAGCGACTGTTGAATTTCTTTGGTACTGAAGTACACATCAAAGAACAGGTGTTCAACACAGTGTCAGAAATGGTGAAAGTACACTGTCAATTGCTGCCTATAACTCACTTTTTTAACAAGGTGCTGTGCCTACTCTGGGGAGAAGGAGCTATGTATTGTCTAACTTCTGAGTGAGGAAGGAATCTTTATTGGCATTTGTGATGGCGCTCTACACACCTGAGATTTGATGGTGATCTAAGTAAGGGAAAAATAAGAAAGAAGCTGTGAAATTGACCTGGGCTGTGAAATGTTGGGGAAAAGTAGGTACTTGTGTTACATACTTGGACATGATCCCATTTTCGGAAGTATTAAGCTCCAAAAACTTGTAAAGTTGGGTTTTAATTCTCCTAAGGCTGTGGCATAATCACAGAGACTGAGCACGATTTTAAAAGTTGGATCAGTTAGAAGTTACCACCCTTTGCCTGGTTTCCAGGAGCTGGTAGTGCGTTCCTAGTTCCTTGCAAACACAAACTGAAATGGAGCCGTGTAAACCATCTTCACGGCTTCACTTCGTGGTCATAAGGAGTTGGAGCCGTGTGCGCACAGCTAGTTCATGTCTTTCCGTTGAGTGGTGGTGAAATTCAGAATGAGAATGTAATTTGTTCTGATGCACTTCTGAAATAGGGACTCAACCCATTTTGTAACTTTGGGGGCATTAAAGAAACACGTAGCAGGACGAGGGTATTCAGAGGACTAATTCAATCAGGTACTTAATCAGTGTCATCTGGGTGATCTGCTCCCGAAAGATCATTTGTAAATCTCATCTGCTTCTAGAAAAAATGAGGACAAATATGTTTGGTTCAGAGTTGGACAAGAAAGAAATACAATTTAAAAGGCACGGCGGCAGTAGGGGGGTATCGGGAAGGTCTAGATGTAGAAGCAGAGGAAGCAATGAGAAAAAAAACCTGTCCTTATAAGTAGAGCTTGCTAAAAAGTTTCCTTTTTATTTATTTTTTTCGCTCCTCTGTTGAAAAAATGGAGTGCTGTAGGTGGAGAATAAAGATACACCCAATTAAAATTATCCTGCTTATGAAAAAACAAATGCTGATGTTAAGAGTTACCCACCCATTATAATTACCTTGCTTATAAAACCGCGTGCGGATGTTAAGCATTAAAGCTCGAAGTGTCTGGCACAAGAAGAGGTTATCTGTTGTGCCTGTTTAATTGTCCCAGAAATTCTAGTGGCAAAAGGGACTGATGCAGTCAGATTTAGAGTTTAACTTGCACTCTAATCCAAACGAACCAGGTTTCAGCAGATGCATAACAATATGTGCAGGAGACAGGGAAAAATAAAGCGACTTGATAAAATGAAGATCAAATGTTGCAAAACCTATTTGAGTGAAACTAACATCTGCCAGCAAAGACTGCCAGAGGAGTCAAAGCACGGAATCGGAGACAGTTACGAGAATGCAGGACAAAATCGAGGCACCGGGGCTCGTCGGATGAGCTCTCACAGGCAGGTTTGCAGAATTTGCACGACACCTCCCATATAGGCGTGCGCACTGAAGTGGTACCTGGAGCACTGGTGAGCCTGTGAAGATGGGAGAAAAGGTGCACAGGAGGCCGGTTCTCGCTCGTGTCACTGCGGTTTCGGTGGCAAGCACCGCAGTAGCCTGAAGTCCTCCGGGGGACAGACTGTAGGCGTGTTGGCGCCAGGGCTCCCAGCCAGCTGGTCAGCTTTGCCCTCTTCTCACCTGTAAAATTCCGAGGACATTAACCTTCCCCACCACTCTTCCTCCTGGCACCTTTTTGATAGCCAGGGTAGCCATCCCCTTTCCAAGCATTTTAGATCCCAGCATGGAGATGGAGAAGTGTCTGAGGGCTGGAGCTCCCTGATAGATCACTCGGAGAATGAACAGGAGTGGGTAACTCAAAGTTAATTAATGATGCCTTCAGTTGATTGACGCACGCTTTCTAACATTTCTTTTGTTCTTGCTATTGCCCTGCTGAGCGGCCTGAGTCACGTTGTATTCTTAAGATTATAATTTGGGCTGCAATTGAAACCACTGAAGCTTGGGAAATCCTGCTTGCCAAGTCTTTTTTATTTAAAGAAAAGAAAAAAGAAAAAGATGGACAAGGAAAGAAGAAGAAAAAAAACCTTTTAAGCTTAAAGGAAGCTTAAGTTAAAATGCAGAGAACAAAGGGAGGAGGTAATTGGAATTTAGAGGTGTATTGAAGTCTTTTTTATCAGGGTTACCAGGACTCTGCTAAAGGTTTCACACATACCTGTGATTTTTTCAGGGAAACACAGTTCCTCACAGTTGTAGACCCCAGTTTGTGTCTTTGCTGTTACCACTGTACCGGCATGGCCTGACAGTTTAGGAGCCCTGGGTTTGTATCCTGTCACAGTCTTCCTTCAGAGTCATCGCTCGGTACCCTACTCACCTAGAACAGCAATTCCTAAAACAATTTTCTTTGGACTTTCAGGCATTTATATTTGCAAAATGATCCAATACCACTAGCTTAGTAACATCCTGACCTTGCTGAGGGCGTCACGTTGTGCCTGACCACTCACTGAGTTTGCTTTACGCTTTATTCCCAGCATGTAAGTGGGGACAGCAGTACCTGTGCAGCCTCTCTGGCCTGCTTAGATCGCAGACTCCTTGGTGCGAGGATGTTGTTTGTGAATGCGTGGCACCTCTCGCAGCGTGGACCTGAGCTGCCGTGGGTCTTGGTTACGCCGGTGTGCGATACTTAACAGAGTGTGACGGCCTGACTCTGCGTAGGACCTGCTTCTCCTCAGAGGAGTGAGGTGTTAATGGCAGGGAGAGTATATCACCAGTACCACAGTGGACTGTAACTCAGCTGGCCCCTTAATTGCCATTATTACTGGGTAAATCGACACCTCCCCAGCTGCTGCTATTCCCTGCCAAAGGAGACCAGTTTGTGTTGTCTGCGCTGCCCTGGTTGGTTTGACAGAAGGTCTCAAAGGTGCAAAGTGTTTCTCAGACCCACCTGCTCTACCCCGAGTGACCGTACAGCCGAACGGCACTGTGCTGTTTTACAAATTGTGTTAGCTTTTAGTGATTTGCTATAACATGCTTGATTAAAAACCTGCCTAAATTCCAAACCTAATGAACCCTAAACTTTCACATTAGATACATTAATTATGGTGGTCCCAGTGGCATGCTAGCACAGGAAAGTTATCCTGCCACATTAATATGAAAATGAAGGCTTGCTGTAGGAACTAAATTTAAAAAACAGACAAATAATAAGACTCTATTGCGAAAGCTGTTTTGCCTCTGAATTAAGTTACTGTCTTTTGTTTTTTTCTTTTTAATTAATCAGATGGCTGCAGCGGTAGCAGTGTTCCCAAAGGCATTGCTTAAAAAGCCAGAGGCTGATGGGAAGCAGCAGAAATAACCGATGACTTTGCCATCGGCGCTTAGGTGCCATAGCGGTGATGAACGTGAGCTGGAAAGACAGATAGATCAATTTGCTATTCATTAATATTACAGCGTGGTGTTCCATTTTGATTCATGTATTTTCGATTTATAAGGAAACACTAATCGGTGCTTACAGTCAACCTAATGCACAGAGATAAACACATTGACAGGCGTTGTCGAAGGATGCTGTAGGCTGACAGCTTCTTCGGCAGCAGAACACCTTGGAGAGCTGTCATTCCTGAGTAAAGGTTGTTGCTCCCAGGCCTCAGCCTTGCTCACTTGCACCGATGGAATTATCAGGAGCATTGCTGAAATAGTGCAAGTCATAAAAAAGAAAAAGAAAAAAAAAAGTGTTCTTGTTCCCTCAGAACTTTCAGTCCCTCAGAACTTAAGAGCAGGTTTGGGAGCATCTGAGGAACCTGAAGGTGCACAAGTCCATGGGACCTGATGAGATGCATCCACAGGTCCTGAGGGAACTGGCGGATGAAGTTGCCAAGCCGCTGGCCATTGTATTTGAGAAATCGTGGCGGTCTGGTGAGGTTCCCGATGACTGGA
>JAAGAY010006586.1:0-13403 GCA_011801015.1 Ardeotis arabs | reverse complement strand
CGCGCTCCCTGGGGCGGCCAGGCCTCCACGCCGTCCGGCCGGCCGCCGCCGCTGTCCCCGCGCACAGACCGCCGTTCGGGGCCGCCGCCCGGCGCCTGCCCTCTCCCTGGAATTGTCGGACTCTCGGCGGCGGCCGGGACGGCTCGTAGGCGGGGCCGGGCGCCGCGGGAGCGCGTCCTGGCTCCTGCCGCAGGCCCGCTCCGCCGCCGGGGCAGCTGGGCTGCAGCCGCCTCGCGCGGGCCCCCGCCCGGCGCGCTGCCGACACCCGTTACCGTAAGAGCCTGGGATGTAACGTGGGAAATGGTAGCGCTGCCCTCGTGCAGAGAAGGACGCCGGAGCCTGGCGAGTTGTGGCGACTGGCAGCTGGTTTTCCTCTCCCCTGCTTTTTGTGACGGGGGACACTGTTCCACTGTGCAGATCAGGAGTTGCAAGGGCATGTGCACCTCAGGACGGTTCACTCTGAGCTCTGCTTCCTCTGTGCTTTTGCAAAAATTTTTTGCAAGTACACGGCCTTTTGGGCAGGCTCTGTAAGATACGGTAATTGGGCAACCCTTCCAAACTTACTCTTCCAAGTAGATGGCTGGCTTGAGTTGTGTTTTAGTCATTGACGTGTACATCCTTCTGGCCCCAGCACTAGCCAGAAATAATTCCTGATGTATGTCTCTCAGGTAAAATGCTGCTGCTGCTTTTTAAGGGACCCAAGACACCTCTTAGATGACTGCCTTACATTTTGTAAAAGCAAGCACTGCTTACACAGCAGCTTCAGGGAAAAGACCCAAGATTGGAACGGAACACAGAAATTGCGTTTACCCTAGTTAGGACTCTTCGGACTAGCACTGCATAACAACAGGCGACATGCATGCAGGCACCTGTTGATATCTAACTGGCAATTTTCCCCCTTGCGGAGTGTCACGGAAGCAGCATGAGAGATCTTTCCTGGTAAGCAGTTCCTCATTACTGGAAGATGGGCTACTGTATTATCTGTGAGGGTAAAACCAAAAGGAAGGCAGTGTGTGCACGGAGTTTGAACATACCGGGCTGTTGGCTGCTGTTAGGATCCACAGTGAATGTTTCTTGTCTATTTTAGCCACGGGTGCTGTGCTCAGCACCAAGTTTCCAAGAGACTGTGCAACGAGACAGCAGGGAGACTGATAGCCTCCAAAAGGTAAGTTTTCTTTCAAGTAGGAAAAGAGGACACTGGGCATTTAGCAGTAGCTTCAAACTCTGCTCAGTAAAGGAACTGGAAGTTGGGACAGGGCAAATCTTTGGGGTTTGAAATTCCCTACAGTATTTTGGGAAAGGGCTTCCATTATGCAGGGAACTTCTTACTGCTGTAGTGAAGTCTCTATCTTATATAGGTATTGGGGTGTTGCTGGCTTTTTCTTCTCATTTTTTTTTCAAATCTGTGTAAGTTTATAGCATTCATACTGCCCCATAATAAACTTCTGAAGCTTCATCTTATCTCATGTGTTCTGAACCTGACACCTGTTTTCTTTTGGTGCCTACAGTATTATATTGAGCAACTATGTAGTTTTCCATTTCATGCTCTCCAAGGCACTCGGGGTTTATAGACCTCTGTCAGATCCTCCTCTGTCATTTCTTTTTGACTGAAGAATCTCAGTGTATGGACAGTGGGATAGAGTGCACCCTCAGGAAGTTCGCTGACAACACCAAGCTGTGTGGTACGGTTGATGTGCTGGAGAGAAGAGATGCCATCCAGAGGGACCTGGACAGGCTGGAGAGGTGGGCCTGTGCAAACCTCATGCAGTTCAACCAGGCCAAGTGCAAGGTCCTGCACGTGGGTCGGGGCAATCCCAGGCACAAATCCAGGCTGGGCAGGGAATGGATGGAGAGCAGCCCTGAGGAGAAGGACTTGAGGAGTGATGGTGGACGAGAAGCTCAACATGAGCTGGCAATGTTCGCTTGCAGCCGAGAAACCAACCGCATCCTGGGCTGCATCAAGAGGAGCGTGGCCAGCAGGTCAAGGGAGGTGGTTGTCCCCCTTTACTCTGCTCTGGTGAGACCCCACCTGCAAGCACTGCATCCAGCTCTGGAGCCCCCAACATCAGAAGGACATGGACCTGCTGGAGTGAGTCCAGAGGAGGCCACACAGATGGTCAGAGGGCTGGAGCAGCTCTGCTGTGAGGCCAGGCTGAGAGAGCTGGGGCTGTTCAGCCTGGAGAAGAGGAGGCTCCAGGGAGACTTTAGAGCAGCCTCCCAGTGCCTAAAGGGGGCTGCAGGAAAGGTGGGAGAAACTCTTCAGCAGGACCTGGTGTGACAGGATGAGGGGAAATGGTTTTAAAATAGGAGGAGGCAGATTCAAACTGGACATAAAGAAAAAATTCTTTACAGTACGGATGGTGGAGCACTGGCCCAGGTTGCCCAGAGAGGCGGTGGACGCCCCATCCCTGGAAACATTCCAGGCCAGATTGGATGGGGCTCTGAGCAACCTGATCCGGTTGGAGATGTCCCTGCTCCTTGCAGGGGAGCTAGAGTAGATTATCTTTAAAGGTCCCTTCCAACCCAAGCCATTCTGTGATTCTATGATTCTATTCAACTCTTCCTTGCTAGGAAGCCATTTCATACTTTTATCAGCCTTGCCACTGTTCTCTGTATCTCTTTCATCTCTGATATATTCTTTGAGACAGAGGGCCTAGAAGGACTTTATACAGTTGCATAACACTCTTCTCTGTTTTGTTGTTGATTCTTCATATTTGATTAGGTTTTAGTTTTGGTTTTGGCCATTACTGAGCTCATAAGAATTGATATAATAGGCGGTTTTGTGGAACTCCCAAGGCCTTCCTCCCAAATAGTCTGTGCAAAGCAGATAATTTTTTAATGTAAAGCTAGGATTGTTTTCTCGCCATAGGAGCTGATGTAGCTAAAGATACTTGTGGATTACCTGACTTCTGATTTCTTTCAGACAGTGAACTGTGCTTCTGTCTCACCTGTAGGTGCTGGCATGGATAAACAATGGTTGTGCCCACACTGAGAACATACTGGCTCCTGGGATAAACTACCTCCTTTTGTCTGCCCAGCATCTCCCAATACTAACCACTTGACATTATGCATTTTCCCTCCTGTTACCAGGAACGCTGTGAACCTCAGAGCTATTGTCCAATGCACCATCAGGACTTCAAAGTGGAGCTGCTGAAATTCTGCACCAAGAGCAAGTCATGGACTATGCAGCAAAGGAAGCAAGTCCAGATCACTTGCCTCATGAAACTCTGAGGACCAAAGCAATATCTGGAGTAGAAGCTGTTTGAGAGTTGTGTCTTCCAGAGCAAAGTTCAGCTTCCTGAAGACAGCTAGACTGTGACAGTGAAAGAAATAGAAAGGGAACCTGCCTTGTTCTGCTGAGACTGCTAGGACAAATTAGCAGGTCTGTTTACAAAGTGTTTACACTGCCTCTGCAAGGCACTGGCTGAGCATAAAGCTACAAGAAGAGTACCGTACCTACCTAGGAGAAGAACAGGCTTTGTTCACTAAAGACTAAGCCAGCTTTTAGCCTGTCTTGCCTGAAGACTGCAAGGCAGTTTATGTCATTGCTTGAGCTCTCACCCTTCCTGCTTCAGACATGTTTTTTCAGTAATACTAAACATTGCTGTGGATTTTGTTGTCACTTCTGACTGGTAAAATAACGAGTCAAAGCAGACCAAAGTGTTTGAGTGCTGGACCTTCTTCCCCGTGGGAATTCAGTGTTAAGAAAGCAACGCATGCAGGTGCTAATGGATACAAAAAATGATGGTTTCTTAGCCCATTACCAGCCAGGATCAGGTATGCCCAGCAAATAAGTCTCCAGCAAGTAAGTCTGCCTGCTTCCATAAAGATCAACAGCGAGAACTGGAGAAGGGTAACATCTCTGTCGTATATCTGTTAAGTCCTTATTGACGTATCAGCCATGGTCTTCCCAGGCTGTAGCTATTAAACGACAACCACAATTTTTTCTTGAGTACTGGCTCAGTGTAAGTGAATCACTGGTATCTCCATTTTGACTCTAGGTGGGGTGACAAGGCTGAAAATCTGATAGCTTTGTATATATTTATATAGCGCCAGCCAACTGATGAGGTTAGCAGACAGCTCTCTATAAGGGAAGGCTACTCAAATTCTCCTTTTTGGATGTTTTTATGGCCTCCTATGGAGCAGCTGAGGGTGGCTGTTTTCACAGAGACCAGGGCTAGGATGGACTGTATCCTGCTGCTTTCTGCCATTCCAAGGGTTTGGTACGGGTTCTGAGGTTGTATGTAATAAAGGAAGAAAATTATCAAGGTAAAGAAATACTGATGCTGATTGAGAGTTAATCATCATACACAACTGAGCTTGTATGTTCTGCTTTACAGTTAAGTTACCTGTTACTACAGAGCTCCTGACAATTAAAAAAGGCATGAAGTGGGGGTGATGATAGTAGAGTTAAAAAATAAGTGACTGCTTTTCTGTTAGAATTCTGTTAGGTACCCGAGTAAAATTAATTGCAGTCTAGCAGCCACGTACGTTGTGACTTTCTCCTGCCCTCTGCAGTATTACTTTCCAAGGCTATGATTCTCAGATGTGTCCGTGTTCATCTTACCACGCTCTTGCCTAAGGAGACCCACCCGAGAGCAAGAGAGCCTGAAGACCAGCCTGGCTCGGGAAGGAGCGCCGCGTTTCCCGCGCGCCCTCTGGAAGGGCGCCCAGAAGCCCCGGCTGCCCCGGCCGCGCCCCCGGCCCTGCTCTCCGCCCGCAGGGGCCGCGGCGGCCGGCGGGGCTCTGCCCGCGCGGGGCGCCGGAGCCACCAGGTGGCGCCCTGCAGCGCCCGCGGCGGGAAGGGGCGGGGGCCGGGCCGGCCCCGCGAGGGCCCCGGGGGCGCGCGGCGCCGCTGCTGCGCGCGGGCCGCCGCACGGCTGCACGAGCGGGTGTCTCCGCCCCAGGCGCGAGGCGGGCGGCGGCACGCCCGTACGTGTGCTCATCGAGGGGAGCGCGCGCTGTGCTGCCGTGTGCTGCTCCCGCCTCTCCCGCCTCCCCGGCCGCGCGCCGTTCCCTGAGCGCGGCCCCGCCGCTCTCGCTAGAGCACCTTCCATTTTATTACAAATTATCTAGACCGGTGAGATAAAAGAGAAACATAAGCATGCCTGCGATGATGACTCAGCTTTTGCACAGCTTCCCTTCAGCACAGCTCAGGTAAAACGGAAAAACCCCAACACCACAACATTGTCCGTATACTGCTACTAAAAAGACTTGGACAGCTTTACACACTGGGCTTGCACGCAAAATCTCAGAGGCAAGCCTTGCCTTCTCGACTGTTGGCCAAACAGCTTTGGTATTCTGGAGCACGTTGCGTATGGCACATGGAGTCGCCCTTTACATTTACGCTGACTGACCGCCACCTCTGTACGAAAACCCCTCTGAGCACAGTGAGGTATCCTCCCACAGTGCTGACGGCATCTTGCTGATAGCTCTTAAGGCAAGTACTTTGTTGGACGCTTGAAAAGAACAGGAGGGTTAGGGGGGAAGAGAGGGGAGAGAAGCCTTGTTGCCAGGGGCAGAACTAGTACAGAAGGCCTCGTCCATCTGGACACGGCAGCTCCGTGTTGTGGTCCAAAGTCCTACCATGTGGGAGCGGCTCGTACCCGAGCCTTTCCTGGTAGTCTCTAAAGGGCCTATGCTGCTGATAAGATGTAAAGTAAACAGCATCTGCACGGCTGCCCTGCCATGTGCCCATCACTTTTACAAGCAGAGAGGGGAAAATGTACTGGAGTGATTAAAATTAAAACCCACTGCAAGCAGCTAGAGCCTACTGCCTCTAGTTCTGTCTTCCACAGTGCTGCAAGGAAGTGAAGGCGGCAGCAGGGTGGAACCACTGACCTTTGCTGCCTAATGTGCCTCAGAGTCCTCTGCCTCATGGCTTGAATGAATGGAAACCCAGTCCATTTCACTGTGGAAAGCAGCTGTAGGGCTGCTACTGAATCAAGGGGAAATAATCCAATATGTGTTCTGTAGCTTGATTGCTCTTATACCTGTTTAAGTACCTTACCAGCCTACAGGAACAGTAAAATCTTGGGTTTGGTTCCATTATTTTTTTATCTGTTATCACACTCAGTGTAGTGCATGCCACTGAACAGCTGCAACCCCTAAGGCCTGAGTCTGTCTTGCCACTGCCAGATCACTGTCCTGCATGCTAATTTAGCTTCACCTGAGACAGGAGAGAGCGAATAGCTGCTCTGACAATATGAATTGTAGATATCCCAGGATCAGAACAATGGACTCACAGCGCATCACTTAAATGTCTTTGAATCAACATCTAGTGTAATGCATTATTAAAGCTACTTACTTTTTCTATGTTCTTGTTTCTGAAAAAAAATTAGACTTATGGTAGTAGAGCCATGCTGTTCTAAGGAGCTCCTCCTTTCTTCTCTTGAAGAAATATTTTGGCTTTCCTTTTACAATTATTTTTTTCTTCTGAGCTCCTCATGACTTGGATTGCTTCTGAATCTGTCATCCAAGCATGCACACACTAACCATTGCCTTGACTAGCTGGTGGGAAGGGACTTACAGACTCTCTAATCCAAAACCTGTGTGCTAGGCAGTACTACCACCACACAAGAGCAAGTAAGTTGTGGGTGTTTCTACAAGTTTGGATACAGACTCCAACACTCTGGATAACCTGTTCTAGCACTACACCAACTGCTTAGCAAAAAAGTTTTTCCTAGTATCCAGCCTGAACAACCCAAGGTACAAATTGTGGCCATCATCACTTCTTATATCACCTGCCATTGCCAACATGAGTTTGGGTTTGTTGCCTTTTCAACTCGCCTTCAAGTAGCTGCAGGCTGGTAATAGGTTGCCCCTGAAACTCCTCTTTGCCAAACAATCAAAGCCAGCTCTGTTAACCTCTTTGTAGGTCACATGCTCCCATCTTGGTAGCCCTCCACTAGGCTCTCTCTAGTTCCTCCACATCCCTCCTGAACTTCAGGGGAAGGGAACTGCGCACAGTAGTCCAGGTGTGGCCACACAGGTGCTAAGTAGACAGGAATAACTTCCCTCAGTCTCTGGCCATGTTCTTCCTAATACAGTGTGGTGCATGGATTGTCTTATTCAGGATCAGAGCTTACTGGTATCCATGGCAACTTCCAGGTCCTTGCAGTGGGGCTGCTCCTCAGCCAGTCAGTGCCCAGCCAGAACAGGTGCATGGGGTCACTTTGCCCTGTTACAGAACTCTACTTTCCTTCCTAAACTTCACAAGGTGCCTGTTGACCCAGTCCTCTCATTTCTCAAAGTCTCTCTGGACTGAAGCTCTGTTGTGCAGCATGTCAATTGCTCACCCTAAATTATTATAATGGTAAATTGGCTAGTTCCTTTTTACTGTAGAGTGACTTACAGACAGTTATTCTCACCAAAGATATTGTCTATCCATTAAGCTATATGACTTTGTACCTATACACACAGACACCTAAATGTCTCTGAACTTCCTGCTGTGAACCACGCTGAAGCAAAAATACAAGAGCAGCTTTGAATGCTTTACTCATAGGAACAAAAGAACAGAAACTCTCTGAGCCAGAAGTGGCCAAATACCACAGGTACTGAAACAGAAAACTATGGGTAGCTGCTGTGGATGTCAGCCTCCCGAACCTTCTTTGGCAATGAGCAGCCAGAGCTGCTCAGGGCACTAGCACTCATGCTAGGAAATTAAAGAGGTTTTTATTTGGTTTTCTATGAATATAGACATTAACTTCTGCTGGGCTGTTTGCATTAGGTTAATATTTCTGTAGTGTACAGGTGTTAATATGAGCTGTGAGTGTCTGCTGTCTGTCTCTAGCCCTGTAAAGAGCAGAGTGTGGCGCTGTAAATATTAGCCCAGGCAGAGAAGTGTTTGCACAGCCCTCTTCTGTGCTGCCTCCTGCAGTAGTACTCCGATAGTACTCCTTACAAATGACCCAGGCTCAGCTGTCAGAGCCTCAGCATCTTGCATCTTCTGCGTTGCACAGTGACATGCTCTGGTTTTGACTCAAGAAGGGTTGTAGTGATCAAATCCTGAAAAAGAGCTGTAGAAGCACCGGTGCATTATAATCTTCATGAGATTAGTACTACACAAAATAAGGTACAACTAAGTAACTTGGCACATACTGCAACAAAATGCTTGGTTAAACCCACGATTCATTGGCTGTGGCAGTTGCAGATCTAGAGAAGAAATGCCTAGCACACCACTGGAACTGCTACTTGCTTTGATACAGTGATACACAGTCATTTCAGAGGGAAGCTAATGATTTGTGCTCTCGGTTTGTTCAAAAGGGCTCCCCAGCAATGTAACGGACTGTCCATTGCTGTTGATTTTAACAGAACAGGAAATCGAACCCGCCCTCCTGCAGATGCTGTAGGGATCTTCCTGCCACCAAAGAGAGGAACAACTAATGAGGAAACAGTGCCAGCATGGTGAATGGATTCCTGGTTTCACAGAGGAACCTGCATGCACCTCACACACTGTCTATGATAAGACACAACATAGATGTGGCCCGCCATATGTCCAGACCTGCTGAGTGAGTCCTTAATGTGTTAGAGGAAAAACTTTCATGCACTGTATCAAGTCCTTCATAGCCTGAAAGCAATATGAAGAAGACGAACTGTGATGGCTCCAATGAATTTCAAGAACATGAGGTTTGGTGCTAATATTTTCCATTAGAGGTAGTTGGATTGTAATCTACACTGCAAGGACCAGAGGATCCAGACTCATGAATGACAAAACAAAAATGAAAAGCAAAGTAAGGAAGTATTCCAGGGGGAGAGGTGGGGCTATACTAGCCATGCTGCCTGTGGTATACCAGGATGGAGAGAGTTCCTATGACTGCTGTAAAAGCAGTTGCTGTCTTTCACTGATGATTCTCAGTGTAAGAGTCAAAACCACACTATCTCCACGAGGACAAAATAATGATGAAATAGGCAATGGAAACCCGACGCCTGATCACCTTGCGTACAGCCATCCTCTTCAATCTCAATGCACATCAGGCAGAGCAGCATTTACATCAGAGAATAAAAGCAGAGGAAGATG
Organism: Ardeotis arabs; assembly: GCA_011801015.1. Lineage (NCBI taxonomy): Eukaryota > Metazoa > Chordata > Aves > Otidiformes > Otididae > Ardeotis > Ardeotis arabs. The sequence continues at coordinate 4,384 of JAAGAY010006586.1, read as the reverse complement.
GTTCACTCTGGAGTCAGAGCGCAAGTTCTACCTTCACGGGATTCAGCAAAAAGGAAGTGCAGCTCTGTAATAACATTGGCTCTGGTTCTGTGAGGTAATTGATGGCCTACTTGACCATAACAGACTACTGAATGCTTCCCTCAGCTCTTCTGAAGTGACAGCCCATCACTCATATATGTGCAGGGATGACATCCGCCAACAAGCTGCTGAGGAGCAAACTCTCTTTAGATGCTAGGAAAAGAGTGTGACCACATGAATGTGACTGCATAGCTCTGGACTCAAAGAATTTGCATGCAAATTGACTTCCTTGATACATTTAGGCAACTCTGTGCCTCAAGGTCCCATGTGTAAATGGTAACAGTTCTCACAAGCTTGTGTTTAAGTACTTAAATGGCGATATAATGCCCATGTACCGCTTAGGCTTATGAACAGAAAGGTGCTTACTGCAGTAGGTCTTGACAATATGCTATGGACAAATCTGCCAGGACAAGAACGAAAGGAACAAGGTGTCCAATTTTTGCATGTGTTTAATCCCCATGCAACCTTGATGCACAAGGTTAACACTTCAGTTTTGGGTAAAACAAAATACTGGCAAAGATCTGACAATAATTTACTTTCTGTGAGCCTTAGTCACATACCTATTTCATCACAGGACCTGCTGACATCACTAACTTCAAATCAGCCAGGACCTATATGAGCCTGCAAAGAGCAAAAAAGATAACATAAACCATGGAACTGGTGCTAAAAGCTGAGGAAATCAGATCAGAGTTGATCACTGTTTCTGCAGCTGTTTGAGAAGGTCAAAGGCCTGGACCTGGGATGGAGTTAGAGAAACCCACTCCTGAGATATTACACATTACATTGGCAGATGACCCCCATAGGTCAGAGTTGGCCTATACAATTTCAAATAGAAGGAGTGATGAAAGCTCTGGTCATGAAAGACTGGTAATTATCCAACTCTCTGAGACCTGTAATGAGGTTACAGTGCTGCTCTGCATGTGCGCAGGGAGTGGGGAATAACAAAATAACCTTGCATGTCGTGGGTCCCAGGCAAAAATACATGTAAGTATGCAAAAATCAAGAAGGGGACCATTCCACTGCAGCCCTAGGCTGTGCTGACTAGTGAAATGTAGTGAACTGGTCAGCCCTTCACCAGACATTAAGTTACGGTTCCTCTACTTGGCCACTTGCCAAGGCAACCTGAAAATGCTGCTAGAGCATTCAGCATTAACATGGAAGGAGAAATTTTCCCTTTCCTTTTTTACCTGCTGCAGAACGTAATTCAAAGCTGAGTTAATGAATCATTTCAGTGGGCTTTGGGTGAAGATTTATAATCACAGAATCAGAAAAGCAGGCTGGAAAAGAACTTGAAAGATCCTCTAAACTATTATCTTGTACCAAGCTGGACTGACCTGTCTAGAGCTGTTCTTAAAGATCCTCAGTACATATGATCTCTTATTTTTCTTCCCTCCTCACAAAAGTTGTTATCCTGTTGTAGAAGAAATTGTATTAGTCCTTCACAAATCCATCTGGGAGACAAAGAGCAAGCTTGCTATTTTCCACACACTAACAGATTGTTCATGTGTTCCAGAATTTTCCTAGAGCTTGAAGTTAAGATTAATTGTTTATATTCTTTCCTTTCTCAAGGTGCACATACACTGTTTTATCTTCTCCAGGCTTTTCTCCTGTGAGATGCTGGCTATCAATTCACTGAGTTTACTGAAATCTGTCTTTGCTTAGGAGGAGTGTAAAAATAGCAAAATAGAAACAACAGACCACAGACTGACAACCACTACCATATAAATTGCCCTTTACATTCATATTCTCAAAAAGCTGTACCTGTCAGCTACAATCGGATCTAGCAGAGCTTCCCTTCTGGGGCTGTCATCATCTTCTGTACCAAGAAAGTCAGTAACACGTTCCACAAACTTCCTGTACCACTGGTACCCCTGTGATGAGGGATGCCTGGGCAGCTATCATCTCCCACTGCTGTGCACTGGATGATGGCAGAGGGGTTGGAACTAGGTGATCTTTAAGGTCGCTTCCAACCCAAACCATTCTTTGATTCTATGATTCTTTGATTCTGCTTTCTTTGACTGCCAGGCAGCCTGTAACATAAATGGTAGTGCTCAGTTTTCTTCCCTTTTAACAATCACTCACATTGCCTAGAAGAGATCCTCCTACAGTCTCAAAGGAAGGATACAAATCCATGACATAGAAGGCAACCACTCCTCTTCTTCTTCTGCCTGTTATTCCTCACAAGTTGCACACTACTGTATTAATATTCAGCCATAGAAATAATGCAAGCAGGTCTCTGCTGTGCCACAGTTATAATTTGGATCATGATTAAAAACTTTCAGATCTACTTGTTTATTCTTACAATTTCTCACAAAAAAAAAAAACATAGAGAAGTTCACAGGACGAAGCTAATTCTTGGTTTTTTTTCACATGGTGTCATTATAAGTAAACCTCTTTGCTCCTAGTTTTTCTAACTGTCTAACTGCTCTGTTTCCTCCTCCTGAATGGTAACTGCAAACAATTCACTACAAAGTTAAAAAGGCTCCTCCAACTATTAGACTTTGAGCCGTGGTGAGGATGATTTTTCTCTCCTCCTTAAGCACGATGTAAGAGTCTCCAGTGTTTGTGGACAACTTGTTCACACTCAGAATTCTCTCACAGCAGCTCCCTGCAATATGCAGAAGGATTAATTTTTTCAAAATTGAAGAAGGGGAGGGCATCACTGAATTGGATTGTGAATAGTTAAATGTGTTTGCACAATTATTACCCTTTCTGTTGGGCTTTTGGACAGATGAGGTAGGTCTCTCTACTTGTGCAAACAATCAACCTACAAAAGGTTTGCCTCATTTTCATATACTAATGTTTGACAGGCACATGTTGAACTGTTAGTTTTTTGCATTGGTTAATTGGATCTTATGATGCAAACTAAAAAGAAAGATCTGCTCAAAAAGAAGCACAGCTGCCTAAATGCCAGGTAGACTCTCAGAAATGGCATCCTTAGTGTGGATATAGACAAACAGCTCAATCAAGGCAGAGCCAGCAACAGGTGAGATACTGAAATAAGACCCTTCTCAACAAGGTCTACAGGAAGAAGCCAGAAGTTCACTTATCCCTCCTGCAGACCAAAAAAAAACCAAAGGAATTTATTCAGAAGCCAGTCAGCATCTGTCCCTGCCAAAAACACTCTCTAAGACTTACTTCCTCTTACACCCCTATGGATGCTCCTCACAGAGTGATCACAGCTTTGCCCTTAGTGCTAGGATGTCACAGAATCACAGAAGGGTTTGAGTGGGAAGGGGCCGTTAAAGGCCATCCAGTGCAACCGCCCTGCAGGGAGCAGGGACATCTCCAACCGGATCAGGTTGCTCAGAGCCCCGGCCAACCTGGCCTGGAATGTTTCCAGGGATGGGGCATCCACCACCTCTCCGGGCAACCTGGGCCAGTGCTCCACCACCCTCAGTGTAAAAAATTTTTTCCTGATGTCCAGTCTGAATCTACCTCTTTCCATTTTAAAACCATTTCCCCTTTTCCTATCACAACAGGCCCTGCTGAAGAGTTTTTCCCTGTCTTTCCTATCAGTGCCCTTTAGGCACTGGGAGGCCGCTCTAAAGTCTCCCCGGAGCCTCCTCTTCTCCAGGCTGAACAGCCCCAACTCTCTCAGCCTGGCCTCACAGCAGAGCTGCTCCAGCCCTCTGACCATCTGTGTGGCCTCCTCTGGACTCACTCCAGCAGGTCCACGTCCTTCTGATGTTGCGGGCTCCAGAGCTGGATGCAGTGCTTGCAGGTGGGGTCTCACCAGAGCGGAGCAGAGTGGGACAACCACCTCCCTCGACCTGCTGGCCACGCTGCTTTGGATGCAGCCCAGGATGGGGTTGGCTTTCATGTCAATGTGCCATGAATCAATACACAACCAACCAAAAGTCTCGCACAGCCCCTCTCAGAAGCGCCCGTTTTGAAACGGCCCTGCACATCCCGCCTGGGAAGCGGGTTCCCGCACCGCGGGGCCCAGAGGCTCCCCGGGACGCTCCGAGGAGCCCCGCAGCCGGCTGCTTGCCCGCCCCGCACGCCTCGGAGCCCCGCCGCGGCTCCAAGCGCGGCCGCGCCCCCCGCCGGGTCCCCGGGGCGGGCCGGGCCGCGGGGCGGCGCTCGCCGCCCGCACCTCGACGGGGCGGGCCGGGCCGGTCGGGGCGGGGCGGCGGCCGCTCACCCGCCGGCGGGCTGAGCGCAGCATGTGAGCTGCAGCCCCGGTGCGCGGAGCCACCGGCCGCCAGTCTCCAGCATGGGGCTCGCCCTGCTGCTGGGGCTGCTCCTCTCCCGAGCCGGTAACAGCGCCCGGAGCGCGGGGCGGCGGACGGGGCGGGCGCCG
>JAAGAY010006585.1:0-16961 GCA_011801015.1 Ardeotis arabs | reverse complement strand
GAGGGGACCTGCGGGGCCGGGTCGAAACCGCCTCCCCGAGAACGCGCCGCGGGAAGCCAGGGCCGCGGAGCCGGCAGCGGCCGCCGGGACACAGGTGAGGAGCCGGGCTGCGGCTGGCGCTCTGTTCCCCGCCCCCTTCCCCGGCTGGGCTCCCTCCTCCTCCGGCGGTGGCCGCGGGAAGGCCGGGTCGGGCCCGTCTCCCCGCGGCGGCTCCCGGGGGACGCGCTCCCGGGCCCGCGCAGCCCTGGCCGCTGCTCGGCCGCTCGGCGCCAGGCCGCTGCGCAGGGGCGGGGGGAGCCCGCTGCCTGCCCGGGCCGGCCGGGGACCCTCCGGGCGCTTCCAGCCGCCCGTCCCTGCCGCCCGGCTGGAAGGAGAAGCTTCGTGCGTGTTGGCGGCGCGGCGCTAACCCGGCGCGGGGCCTGCGGGTAGGGCACGCTGCGAGCGGTGGTTTAGCTGGGCTTAACGAAGAGTTTTCGGTGCGGGCATCCGCGTCCCTTTTCTGTCTGGAGTGGGGGTTCCTGGGGGCCAAAAGATGGGGATACAGTGTGCGTCTGGCCAGTTCCTCCTCTTGAATATTTCCTTAGAAACACGGTGGTGAAAGTTCACTTTAAGCCACATGGGCGTGATTTGGTAGATGAAGAAAAGCAGAAGGTGTGCTTGAGTCCTTTGTCTTCTCATCCTTCTGAGCTACTCCGCTCTCGTTTATGTTATTTGCTCGTTTCCTGAAGTGTAACTCTTAAGCCCTTTTAAGTCAGGAACGTCTTCGTGTGCCTTTGCCAGCACAGCTGTGTTGACGAGGACTGAGCAAAACACGATTCACACCTGGCGCTTCTGTGCGGGCAGAAGGCCTGGGGGGGGGCGGACAGTGCCCCTTCTCCCTCGGGGAGCAGCTGGGGGGCTCCTCGGGTGAGCTGTGCCGCGGGAAGGCGGGTGGGCCGGGGTGAGGCAGTGCCGAGGAGGGCAGGTGCTCAGAGCTGTAGGTGCTGCCGCTCCACAGCAACTCCATCTTCGATTCAGCTGTGTCTGAGCTAACTCTGTGAGTAATTTCTGTTTTGCTGGGATAAAATATGCCAGTATAGCTGTGAAACCAAGCTCTTCCCTTTCCTCAGGCCAAATTAATGTTAAATTTCATTAGTTTTAGATCTGTTTCTCTCTAAAAGTATTTAATTGTTAGTAGCTTACTTGGGAACTGAATATTTAATTAGATGAGCAGGAATTCTATGGTAAATAGAATTGTTAATCACACAGCTATGCAAGAAAATTGTGCTGTGATTCTGAAGACATTTGTATGGAGCAATCCCATGTGTTTTACCGTATGTAATCCCAGGAGGCATTTCATCTCGTTGATAGGATTTGTATTCAACCCACTGCCTCGTTCTTTGTGTTAATTAAAAACATAAACTAAGTAATAACTACTGAGAATATCAGCAACATTGACTCTTCTGAAAATGATGATGGAACAGCTGTGTGGAACAAGATTCCAGAATGTTACTAGGAATGCACTCACCAAATGGGTTTTGAGGCTGACTTTTTTTCTCCAAGGGCTTTCTGTAGGATTCAGTAAACTTGTAAATGTTTATTTTCTGTTTGGTTTTGCCCCTTACCAGGTTTCTGATCAGACAGTACTGTTGGAAAGGGGCTTCCAGGGTAAGGTCAGTCTGCCAAGACTCGGTTGTGCCATTGGTTTTCTCTCTGGCTAAGGCTTTAAATGGACAGCTAGTGTAAATTTTAGTCCATGCTAAGGAATTTATACATGTTAAGCTTCAGGGTTTCGAGGTTGCTTGAAAAACTTCTGGTGGCTTGAGAAACTTTTGTGCTGAACAAGGTACAAACCCAGGAATGCACAATCTCTGCTATTCAGAGCACAGATGGCCCAACTGTGGTGTGGATTTTTTTTTTTTTCCTCCATAAGTTCAAATTCTCTTGCGTCAGGGTTATGGCACGTGAGTGGTATGAGGCTGTGGTGGCCAGGGGTCTGCTGGCAGCCTGTGTGGCGGGGTAGGCATGGGGAGGCTGTTGAAGCTGACTCTGGCAGATCGCACTGTCACCCTGTTGCACTCCCAGCCTGTTTGGTGTCCCTTGCTCTAGCTCTGAGGTCCCACTGCGAGGTGTGGTCATGGTCTGTGTGTGAAACTCCACTCCAGTGTCCCCCTCCCTAGCTTGCTGAAGCATGTAGTGTGTGATTAGCTGTGTGAGGGTTTTGGTGTGCGGCTAGCAGGATCAGAAAAGTTGGCTCCTGCTGCTCTCGAGTATGTCTGATGTAAAGACTATTGTCTCTCTTAGTTAAAGGTTTGTGGGCATTTTTGGATTGTTTCTGAAGACAGATCAAACAGAGTGGTTACTAAGGCACTGAATGAATTGTATGGTGACTAAATTTTTTACAAGGGAACTACTGCTTTAAGGAAAAAAAAAAAGACAGAACAGTGCTGTCAATATAGCAGTTAAAGAGCTTCTGTTATCTACTAGAACAACGTAGCTGTCACATTGTTGTGACAAGCAACGAGTCTCCCATCAGCAGGAGGGAATTGACAGAGTACTGTGTGAAGTAGGTGTGGTCTCAGTCCTTTTCTTAACACGCTGTACCAAACCACAGTCACAGCTTTTAGCAGTGTAGGATCGCTGGGGGATCAGGAGCTGACAGGGATTCAGCAGCAAAATCGTGGTCTGACCTTCCAGGTGTAGTGAATCCAGGCTCCGAGTGGAGCAGCGTACGGAAAGCTGGTTCTGTGTATTGCAGGCTCTGTGGCTGTGGGGGCTTGCCTGTGGCTCTAAATACTTGGCATACCATACAGATCTCGAAAATAAGAGGCTTACATACCTCTGATCTGTAATCGGAGGCTTATCAAGATGTGTCCCACAAAAACAACCCCTCTAAAATTCCTTACTTAAGAGTTGTTTGGGGAGGCTGCTGAGCAGAGTCAAGTGTTGCCAGCTAAGCCATTTGTTTTGTTCGAGTCGTGTATCCTTCAATTGGTAGTGTGCATCAGGAGAGGAAGTGTAACTAAGTGTTTGGCACCCTGTGTTAAACTGAGTCAGTGTGTAACAAAACACAGAAGTGATGCAGTAGGAATTGGATGGACACGAGGCTCCGATTTCCAATACATGTCTTGGTGTAGAACACTGAGAGTGAATTATTCCTGACACGTAAAATGCTGCAGCAAGGCACTTAATGCACTGCAGTTATCTCATATTTTCTTATGGAGGATGTGACTGAGGGCTGGAAAGAATGTCACGTCCACTTCTTAGCGTTTATGGTGCTTACGACCTAGAGTAGGACTACTTATGGTCGTTAGTTTTATCTGATGTTCAGCCACCTGCAGTTACCCAATTGTACGGCACGCTGGTTCAGCCTACCATACTTGTTCAGGAGTATTTGCAGTTTGAGCAGGACAAGAAGGGGCTGGCAGGGACGTGGAATTTTCTTTCTCTTGGCTGCTGTGAGCCCCAACACAGTTTGTTTGTGGAAGAGCAGCTGCTGCTGCTTCGTGTTCTTGGCTATACAGTCTGAAGTGCTTCTGTGGTCTGATCCTGCGTTTGGTCTGGGCCCTGTGTGATACGCGCCTGACAGGGAGACATTCTGTTCTGTATCCCAGCCTGGTCTAATTCATCTTAGAGGGGCTCTTGTACAGTCTTTCCTCTGCCTCCTTGTTCTGCAGTGCTGCCACAGAACTGAGAGGCGGTGAAGGACCTACCGGGCATCACGGTGAGTCTCAGCCCACGGCGGCCTCCGCACTGGGCCTCCTGCCCTGAACAGCCTGTGTAAAGCCTGTGCTTAACTCTTTTAAATAAAACTGAAAATTTTGCAGGATGACTAAGGCCATATTTCTGTCTATTTTGTTTTTTTTCTCATGTATCATTTGTTGAAAGTTTGCAGAAAGATTTAAATGTGTTCTCTAAGAAAAGTGACTAAAATTGATTGTCTTGTAGTTGCAAGACTGGTATATCCATTCCTTGTGTGCTCGGGAGAAGTTGGGGAATATTTTGTCTGCTCTTCAGTCTGAGTTAGTCTGATTTGCAGTTATGTGAAAATAGTCATCTCTTTGCTGGAATGCTTTGAAAAGAAGCTGACTGATAAAGCAGATGTGGATTTTTGGTGGTTTTGTTTTTCTGCCTTAAGATCAACGGATAAAAATTACACATGAAGGAAAACAAATTGTGGAGCTGCAGTCACATTCCCTCTGTAGGTTCATTCTGGTTGGTTTTTTTTTTTTTTGGAAATGCTGTTCTAAACAATTAGGTCAGGTGAAAATTACTGAGCATTCATGCTATACTGTTCTCTTTGGAGCTGGTAGGGATTCTGCCATCAGTTGTGAATACAGAAGAGGAGTATGAAGATCTTGCCATGATAGTGTGAAGGCAGCAAAAGGAAGTTATTGGAGTCCTACCAGTCCTCTGGCAGGAATTACAGTGTTCTGTAGAATGTAACTCTCATATATGATTTGGAATAGTGAACCCATTTGTGCTGGGTGTTGCGTGAAAAGACTGTTAATGATGCTGCACCGTGGAGGATTCTGGTCTGTGAGGATGAGGTATAACAAGAGGGTAAGATGAGACAAAGGAAGTGCACTTTTCCTTCTGATCCTGGAACGGGGTTTCCGAGATAGCCTCGTAAATGAAAGTTTTTTGCACGATATCTTACCTGTGACTTGTCTCTGAAGAGTAAAAGCCCTACTTTGCACATAAGCAGGTGTCTTCCTGAGTTCTGAGAACTCTGAAAGCACTCAATCATTTTATATAGTATTTAAAAACGATGGGACATGTGCATAGCTGCCCCCAGTCTCATGTATACCGACTTAGAGGCAGAAACAACTTTATTCCAAGGGGCTTTCCTCAGGAAAGAAAGCTTTTCTTGCTCCAGAATGTGAATGTCAACTGGCCAAATGCCCGGGACTAAACACAGTGCTTTAAACATGATTTCACAAGTGGCTTGTAAAGGAAAAGGAAAAACAAAAACTTTTTTGACTTTTAAATGGTTCTTTTTTTTTTTTGTATCCATAATTATGTCTTTGGCTTCTACTTTATATTTGCTCAACACAAATCTGCACTTTCCAGTAATTAACTCCGGGGCTCTTTGACCCTGACTTTGTTGAAATATACTTCAACACGAAAATAAACCAGTAAGACTTTGGGCTTCCTTTCATGCATGACGTGTATGACATATGCTGACATTCCCTTTCTTAACTTGCCCATGGATCCGTAGGCTTGTCTGCCTCTTAATCATTGGTTTAGTAGTTTCTGTTAATGGATGATGCTTTTTGAGCGTATGCCAAAATACGTTTGAGAATGAATGTGTGGAAAGCGGGGGAAATATTTACTTGTCTGTGTTCCTCATGGAGTTACTGGTTCAGGTGAAGGCTCAGAGCTCTGGAGCGTGTGAGGATGGCAGAAGGCCGGTCTGAAGGAGTGATCAGAGCAGCACATTGAGTCAGTGCCTCGAGAAATGTAATTTACCATGGAAGAGCTCCCTCTTCTGTCTTCCTGCCCTGCACGTACCTGGTCAGTCCTCAAGGAAAAAGCCAAACGCTCTGGCACGGGGTGGTTTCTCCTGTGTGGAGCGATGGACAGAATTACTAGCTGTTGTTTTCCAGCTCTACCTGTGCCCGTGGGCCAACGCGGCACGATGCTGCCTTTTACTCAAGCTTCGTGCTGATTCTGTGGGCGAGCTTTGTGATAACTTTAACTTGGGAATTAAATAAGGCCCAGACTGAGGTCGGGGTATGCCTGCTGCCAGGTTTGGATCTGCTTGTGTGGGAAACTGCTCACTGCTTTTTGCAAAGAAGTTTAAGTTTTTAAACTGAATTTTTTTTTTTTTTGTAATAGAACCACAAAACAAAACCATAACCTTCACAAAAATAAACATGCATCCTTTTGCCAGCTGGGGCCTTGGCATGCTTTATGATGCATGACTTGCTGAGACTGTAATTTCTTAGGAAAACAGTTAGATGTTGGCAACCCTGAGATGCCAACACTCAGTAAGCTGTCAAAATAAGCTATTTTAGCTGCAGCTGAGGATTTAAAAAATAGTAATTTTTTTTAGTGTTCACAGTAGCTATAGCAAGATGAAAAATCATAATTTGAACACTTTGAATAGCATGGGAGGAGGAAGCCAAGGTTCCTGCAGTGTGTTTGGTTTGCCTGTCCGGGAGCCTTCAGGGTGCTCTAGCTGAGTTAAACTGTGTCTGCCCGTGTGTCGTGGCCCCAGCCTTGTACGCGGGCTTTACTAGCATCTGTCTAGAGCCAGCTGTTAAAAACAGTGGTTATTTTGGAAGTTGACAAGAGTTCAGTTTTGGGAGGTGTGAATAGAAAGTGTGACTTTTCAGTCCGGTGACTTTTACTGCTGGTGTTTTGAGCTTGCAGTAGTAGCTGCGGTAAAGCTCATCCTGGAGCGTTTCTCTGAACGTGTTTTAGACTGGGGAGTTGCTGCTGAAGCCTTCGTAAACTGCTTTTAAATAATTGAAATTTTAGGAAATGACCTTTGAGCCATGAGCAAACTTTTCCACTGGTTCAATATGTTGGACTTGTAAAACTGCTTAGTTAAGTCAGTTATGAATGTGGGTCAGGAGTCTGCTAGCCCCTCTCCTGTGTCCCGAAAGGTGCCCTGTCTGCCTGCCCTGCCTTGGGAGAGGTGGTCTGTGGCTCTGCTTTATAAGGGGAGTCGAATCCAGGAACTTTGAATACAGTCAAAACAATGAACAAAAGTTTTTGCACAGCAGCAATATTTGAGTCTTACCAACTTGTCGTGAGGAGCTACACAACAAGCCTCAGTTCTAGCTTGTAGCAGTCGTCTTCATTTTATGTAGTATGTACTTCTTTGCAAAGTGCATTGCTTGGGATTTTTGGCTTATTTGATCAGAGAAAAAAATGAAGATTCACCATCAAGAGAGCAGCTAACTTTTTCCTTTTGGATAATTCAAATTTTCTATTTAGGGGTTGTGTAAAAATTCTTAATTCATGTTTGTTGCACGGATAAGTAAGTGCACAGCTCCTCCATTTTGTCAGGAATTCCCTACAGAGATATTCTCAGCATTGATTTTACAGTATGTCCCTTAAAATGTTTTATTTGATTGCAATTTTTTTTTTCTAGAAGGTATGATCAGCCAAGATAAATATTTGGTTTGTTATAGTGTGGATTCATTTTCTGATGTCTGTATGAGAGACTTTATTTCATCTCTTGGTGTTCCATGAATGAGGGGGCATGCGTTAGTTTTCATTTACAGTGCAGTTCCCATACGGTTGCTGCGGCTCTGGAAGCCGGAGAAGTGTTTCGGCTCTGTGTTTGATGTCTTGTTCCTTGGTAAAGAAACAAGGTCCACTAGCACGTGCAGGCCCTTTTGGCAGACGTGCCGAGCATCTTCCTTTACTGATGGTAGTCTATTTGCCATGCCGTAGGCCAGACTTGAGAGCCATTGCATTTACTACTCCACAGTGAGCTGGACACATTTCTTTTTCCTTTTTTTTGGTATCACAGCCTGAGAGCTGTGTCTAAATTCAGCCTTTAATTTAAAGTTTATTTTGGGCCAAGGAATATGTAATATGTGTCAATGCCACTGATGCTCTGTGTGTTGCTTTTATAATCTTCTGTTTCGCTTATCATTTGAAGTTGGTTTACACGTTTTAAGAGCAGACAGTAGGTGATAGTTGTCTTTCAATAATTACTAATAGTGTTCTAATAATAGCTAGGACATTATTAGTTCTAACGTTGACCATCTAATAATAAAGTTCCTGCAGGCTTTTGGAAATACCAGTGGAGTACAGAATGTAAAACTGAGGAAAGTCCTGGGCCTCAGGATGAGCTGAGTGGTAGGTTTGACTGAGGATCGCTGGATGGACACGCTAATTTGGAAGTAGTGAATTGAAGAAAGTAGACTTAGTATCAACACACCATTTCATACCACCTTTTTCTTCACAAAGAAAGGTATGTGTTTATCGGTGTAGTTAAAACTCCTGCTAGGAGGCAATGCATCAGTTGTGATGGGAAGGCTTCTTGAGGTTTTATTGTGTTGGGCCTTCCAGTTCCCACGCATGGGTGGACGTCCTGTTCTCTGCACTGTTCTGTCCATGAGGATGTTTCCTGTCAAGGCAGGAATGGGCTTGTAACACTGGTTAGAAGTGTTTCCTCTGTGTTGAGGCAGAGTGTGCCCTTTGCCACTAGTGAAATAAAGGCTGTCTTCCCATTCTGTTGGGCCCAATCTTCATTTGGAACATTCTACTGGAATCTGGTGCGTTAAGAGGACAACAAATTTCAGAAAGGTAGGTCATGGGTTCAGCCCATGCTCGTGAGGTTTTCGTTCAGCAAGGTGTTTACTTATCTATAATTTTTGCTATGAATGGTCCATCAGGTTTTCTCTGTGCCTTTCCTAACTGACGCACTTAGTTAAACAGCACTAACGCAGCATAGGCCAAGAGATCTCGTTTAACTCCTGGCTCTGGTAGAGGTCCTGACAAAAATAGAACATGAAGTCTAGCAACTTACTGATTGTATGCACTATCCCTGACATCTGCAAAACCCTGTTTGGTCTGAATGTATGATCTCCAAAGAATGATAGCTCGTGTAAAGTTTTGGCTGAGTTCGTTATGTGTGATGCCTGTGGGTGAGTCTTTCAGCGTTTTAGGGAATCCCTTGCTTTTATTCATCCAGCGTCTGGTGGCTGTCATGGAAAGCTGATTGTCGGTTGAAAGGGGGGAATAGGCCCTAGCCCTTCAAGCTAAGAATAAATGTAGGAAACATGAGCTGAATGCAGTCAGACTGGCAGCTGGTAGTAGCTGCTTCTGTTATGCTTTGGGCTGTAAAGGCAAGCAAAAGAGCTTTGCTTCCGCTTGAACCCTGTAGCGGCATTAGGAAGCCCACCCAGCTGATTATAACAGCCCCTCTGGGCTGCTGCAGGAGGGAGTGGGAAGAGTGGACGAGTAATCCCTCTAGACTTATGCTTTCCTGGGTGTCAAGGGGCGCTCAACATCAAGTGCCAGCTAATGACCTGGCACTTGGCCTCGGCAGGGTCTCTCTGGCCAGCTCCACTTGTCCTGTGTGCAGGCCTTGGGGGAAATAATGGAGTGTGCATGATGTCTGTCCTTAGGAGGAAGCTGATACCAGCTCCTTGCTGGGCATTGTTCATGCTCACCTTCTCCAGTAGAGGCTGGGCTGGGACTTTGCAAGCAGGAGGGGACACAGGACAGTGATCCTGCCCACGTGAGGTCACGGTCCACAAATTGTGAAAGGAAGGTGTTTATTTCCTCCTTTATTTGCCTTTCAGTGCTATAGTTTTGGGCGGAAGGCATAATGGGAAAGAACTCATGAGTTTTAGGGTGGATTGAGTTCCTGTGGCTCAGTCACAGCAGGTCAAGTTACTCACTTGAGAGATTTGTAACTCCCCAGAGACGTGGGTTTCTGTTTGCAAGGGATACATCATAGCTGAGGCACAGAGGAATAGCAATAAATGAACTTGTTGGTGTTTATTTTAAGAGTAGTTGATAGACTCTGAAGGTTTTTTTCATGTTGCTGAATTTATACAAATAAGTTGTATAAAAATAACTGGCACCAGATGTAGAAGCAATAAAATAATGCCGTGTTAAGTCTTGAAACTGGTATGTAACCACAAGAACTGTTTCCACCCATTGTCAGCTTTCTCTTTATGATCTGCAGAAGGAGAATGATGGAATTTGTTAGCTGCTAAACAATTTAATTTTCCTTTTGTAAAACCAACAAGTAAACCTGTATCCCAGTATGCTTAGTCCCAGTTCCCCATATGCAGTGGTTGCCAATGTTGCTAACGGTCATGGGAATTGTCCAGTATCGGTGTGTCAGCAAGAATTAAACCTAGAAAATATCTTGACATCTGACTGCTGCCTCTCTTTCTTTGTTTGATAGCATTTGATTCAGATCAAAAAGAAAAAAACGTGACACTAACAAACGCTCTCTGACCTATGTACATAGTGTAACTCCCCGAGACAGTAAACATGTGGAGTCGCCGCTGTGTCTGACAACAGCAGACCGTTCTGAAGTAAGTACTTTGACCCAGTTTCACCATTTCAGCACGAGGCTTATTTTCTTCTGAAACGCTTGTTTCAAAACCCTTTTCCCAGGAGAGAGAAAACAAATTGTTTACACAAGCAAACTAATAGCGGAGAATTAAACACCCACATTTCCTTCTTCATGAGTTCCTCTGCTAGTAGTTTCTGTGGACTCGTAAATCCAGCGAGCAAAGAGAAACTTTTAGTGGTAATCAAACAGGTCTGGATGTGACTGCTGATGCTGCTGAGGAAGCAAAGTTTGAGGATGGTCATATTCCCTATACCACTCGGGGATCCAAACCAGGTTGGACAGAGGAGGGAAAACTGCTCATCCCAAAATCTAGGGAGGGGGAGGACCTTCTTACTTCCTTGTCTGGATGCTTTAAGCCTTTTCTCTTCACTGTAAGAGCTGGCTGGTGGCTGTAGCATCAGTACCTCCCTCTCCGTATGTAGGAGTGCATATGTCCTGGTCTTCTGAGGAACCTGAGGAAAGAAGCAGATAGGTGAGTTATTGGGGTGATGATCTTGGACAACCTTCTCAAATACAAATGTGGTGGTGGAATAACGGGGAGACATGAGAAGGCTGCTCAAACCTGTGTAAAATGACAGATTTTGGAGATGTTGTATAATATGAAATACATCTGTCTTTCCAGGATTGTTATGCAGATGTCTAGGGAGAAAGCAGTAGAAAAGAAGAGCTTTAGTAGGAAGCAGAAAATAGTGAAAAATGCAAAATGTGAAGAGAATGGGGTTGGTGGATGGAAAACTTACAGGTACAGGAAAGAAAGCTGGTCATGGGTCATGGGGTTTCGTCTTCAATGGCTCAGCTGCACGAATGAGGGCAAGTTGGGTGTAGGAGCTGGGGTAGGAGAGGCTGGGGCTGGTCAGGATACGGAGAGTGAGAGGAGAGAGCTAGTGATGAACAACCTGATGGAAGAGGGGAAGGCGGCCAGGAAAGCAGCAGTAACCTTTGCATTGTTGATGAATTGCAAGTCAGCAGTGACAGAAGATGATGGAGGTACCAGAGATGGTTATCGGAGCAGAAAGTTACAGGGAGAGGTCAGAGGGAACAATTGTCCTCTGAAGGAGGATGAAGAGCAACGTGAGGACAGGAAGGATGACCTGTGCTTACGTGACTTCGGAGTTACACAGATTGAGACCCAAGCCAGGAAGCTTGGCTGAGGCTAATGTTGTCAGTCTCGTGGTGTATATATAAAAACAGGAAGAGGAGTGGAATTAACTTGGGACAGATATTTCAACAGCCTTCAGCTTTGAATTTCCTGGGTTTCATTGGCATGTGTCATAACCTTTTTGTTTTCACTATTTAACACACTTTTTTTTTCCATAAAGAAATAGGATGGAAGAAGAAACAATAAGTAGTGTTTATCACAATAGTACGTTGTGTTTGGCTTCTCTGATTTATTTGGGGAAAGGATATTTAGAAACTAAATTATAGATTCTAAATATTTGAGTATTTGAAATTCCCTTGTCCCTCAAAAAGAAAACATCTTCCAAATTAATCCCCCAGCCCTTTCAAGCAGTACTTCAGTTGTATGATAAAAAAAAAAATGAAAGTAGTATTTCAGGGCATAGTTGGTGAAGTTTCTCGTAAAACAATCTCTCTTTATAACCAGTCTTACAGTCTTGGTCGTTATGGGAAATGTGCAGGTGGCTCACCTGATTTCTGAGTTTGTAAACTTCCTTCCTGATGGTTAGGTAGGGCAATACCTTGTGTTGTGCTGTCTGCAGACTTTGGTCTGAAGAACTGTTAGATTGCCCTGTTTATGCCTCCTCCCTGCCGCCAGCCGGATCCTCAAACAGGCAAGAAATAAAGACTGTTCCGACTGAGTTTTTCTCCCTGGGATCTTGTGTGGCGGGTGTGTTCGGTTTGTTGGTTGGTTGGTTTGACTCCTAGTAACGTTGGGCAGTAAGTCTAGGCATTTTTTCTCCTGTGGTGTGTGTATGGCATAGCTGGAAGGGCAGTGAGAGTGCTGTGCTCTGGGGTTTGTCCCGGTGCTGTGTTGGCACCCTTTTATGACCGCGAACAGACTCGCAGAGGTGCTCAGTCTGTTTTGTCCGCGTGGCTCGGGCACAAATAGCACATTCGCAGCCTGATGGTAGGTTTCTCTCTACATACGGGTTAGCAGCACGAAGTGACGGACTTGTGTAGGGCAGAAGGTGCGAGGTCTCCCGTGGGGCTGACCCGGTTCCCCAGGCTGTGTCTCTACAGCTGAGACAACCAAGGATGCGAACTTCCCACGTGGAGCAGCTTACCTGTTGGTGGCTGGTGAATCCTGACTGGGCCAGGGCAGTGAAAACTGTCTGGTATAGGTGTAAGTGTTTGACTGTCTGGTGTGTTTACATGAGAGGTCTTTGTATGGAGAGCAATGAGGTTGGTTTAATCGAGTGAAATATTTTCTTGCAGTCTTTTCTAAATACAAAACAAAAGAAATAGATCAAGACACAAGCACTATTCTTTCAAAGTTTTTCTAGTGAAAATATTTTTGTTGTTCATTGAGAAATAAATCTTTTACTTGGTACTCGGCTTTGTGGTTTGCTGTGTGCGTGCACTGATTCTACAAGAAGAGTTGGTAGCAGCTTTGGAAGTGCTACAAAAAGTGGTGCTTAGAGCAGGTGAACGTAACTAATAGTGAGTGCTGAGTGAATAAAGAAGCAAACTGTAATGCCTATGATGCGCAACTGTTGGAAATGAACAGCGCAACCACGAAAAGGTGCATATGATTTTCCTTATATCGGCCGTTTGATTGCATTAACCTCTTGGTCAGATAGCAGTAGTGGAAATGTAGCTAATGATGTGCAGATGCAATTGTTCTTGTACAGAAAGCAAATCCACAACTGCGTAGCTTGAGTGCATTCAGGGTAGTCACTCGGTGCTGGCCCGGTGTAGTTTAGCATGTGGGAAGCTTTGCGTTTGTAAACAGGCGTGTTGAAAACTGATCCTTTCACGGTCCAGCAATTTCAGCAGATTTACACTAGCTGACCCAGAAACTTAGTCTGCTTGTTTTAGGAGGGAAAAATGGAGTTCAATTGCTCTATTTTTTTTTTTTACATTTACTTAAAGTTAGATAAATGTTCACATATCACTCACTATGTGAGCTGCCAATTTTTTGTACACATTTTCCGCGGTAGAAAAATAATAGTTGTGGTTTGTTTAGTCAAGCTGTCCCTGTAGAAAATGAACATCCACACTTTTCTTGCTCCTGTTCCAATAGTACATTAAATTACTCAATTTAGAGCTTTCTGCACCTGGAGATGTTTTCTCACCAGCCTGTGTGTTTATATGCTCAGGTGTGTCATCATTTGCTAATAAATACAAAGCTAAAAGTCGTAATTATTTAAGCTGATACAAAGCTTTTTGATTTTGTACTTTCTGTTGGGTTATGAAAATGTTGTAACTCCTGTGTGATGAAAAGAAAATAAAAATGGGTTTTGGAGGGATGAGGGGCTCCCACCCCTGTGAGAAACTGAGAAAGAAAAAACAATGCTTTTTGTATGTTAGCTTGTTTTTTCAAAACAAGCAAGCAAAAAAAAAAGTGAAGTAATCTAGAACATGAGGTCTTATACTTAATTTTGTTGTTTGTTGTGTATTAAATAAAAAAAAAAAAATCAAGAAAATACTCCAGTGGTGAATGGGAACACGCACACCTTTGAAAACACACATCTTAGCAAAAACCAGAGATTGGAAGGGGCTTCCAGAGGGCAACTAATCCAGCCCTCTGTCCAGTCAGGTCAAAGAGGGCACATACCCTTCCTGAAATCACAGAAACATCTCTCTCTTAAAGATGATACCACAACGTTTAGATTTGTCTCATTTTAGATATACATGTAATCCGAAAAGCGATTCGGATGCTCCCCTTGCTGTTGGACGTGGCTGGAGGAGGAGGTATCAGCAGGATTTGCAGAGCGGCCAGCCTGGGGTGCTGGCAATGCGAGTGTGCCGTAGCCGGTGCTGGGGAACGCGACAGCGGCTTTCCCCACGGCTGCAGTGAAGGCTGTCACTTTTGCACTGAAGCTGGTTTTAGTGTTGTTAAAGGAACTAAACCCGCTGGCTAATTCGCAGTCACCTGAGAGGGCTCTGAGGACACTGGTGCTGAGTACAGGCTTGCACAGCTGTAGCAACCTGTGGGCTGTGTGTCTCGGGGTGTATTATTGGGTAGGTCCTCAATACTGTGACTGTATTTTTTCAGTAGATAGCCTGAGTTTATATGATCCACAAAACTACTGTTTCATGTAGTGTGCTAATAGCCTGAATAAAGAGAAAAGGGTGAAATTGTTCCTAACTGATACAGAGGGGTAAATTGAGCAATGGCCCAGGGGTTATGTGTCTTAACAATTTTTACCAAGAAAATCAAAATTAGCCCTTACTAAGTACTCAACTGAAATAAAGCTCCTGTACATCTAACAGCCCTAACTTATTATGCTCGGAGGAAGAGCAACCTGTGTACTGAAGAGCAGCAACTATGGTCACTGGGAGCTGTCTGGAAATCAAGGTGTCAGGTGTGCATTTCTGATGATCTGATTCCATACCTAACAGGTAAAACATTAGATTGGTGGGACTCCAGGGGCACAATTTACATATTTTCTTTTGAATTCATTGCATGAAAGATGAGCTGAAGGTCAACAGCAGAATAAGAAAATGCTGTTTGTTCCCTTCACGTCTCGTGCTGCACTGAACTTCCGATGCGTTGTGAATGACACTTTCGGGATTTGTATTCAGCAGTCTCAGGGTGAGCAGTACAAGCTTTTAAGTAGAGCTTGGAATAACAGATATGCTCAGTGGCTTACAGGTTTCTTGTAGACTCTTCTAGCATACCATTTCATGTGCTGTGTACGGAACCTCATTCCAATACTTGTGGATGCTGATGGAAATCTTTCTCTTGATTTTATAAAACATAGGATGTAGCTTCTTAGGCATTGGCGACCTCCTGAATGATAGTTCACTTCTTTTAACTACTACTAACTTTGTTTAGCTGAACAAAGAATAATCTTTGCAAAACATTTCTTAGAGAATGATGGAACTGTTGCTTGCAATTATAGAATAGTTGTTTTCTTATAGGGAGATATCTGTTAAGCAGATCAGTGATGCAACAAATGCAACTAGAAAGTGCTGTTGCATTATAACTTTGTCGTTGTTCAGTGGAGTACAAACTATTTAACATTTGATTTTTATTTTTTTAATAGTGAGGAGCCTAAAAGATATTTAGAGTTATGTATTAATTGGAAAAAAAATGCAGCTTTTGCAGTTCTCTTAAGGCCAATTTTCTGTCTTGCAATTCATTGCTAATTTTTACTTTTAAGGTCAAACAAACAACTTTTAGTTCTGTCTACTCCCCTCCCTCCCCCAAATGCTGAAATCCTCATCCTCTGGGATTCATGGTACAGGAGGTAGAGATGCTTTTCCCAGGTGCCTAAAATAATCCACAGTCAAGCCCAGCAGGTGGTTATCTTGTGCATCTCCATCTAGATGCTCTGTCTGCGTTTGACTTCATTATGAATGCTGAAGGTTCTCCAGACCTTGAAACTGTACTGCAGTTCAAGCAATTACTTTTTCTTGCTGCTTCTGGGAACTGCAGTTTGAAGTTAAATGTTTTGAGTGGTTTGAAAACATATTTCAGAATGTTTTCACTTCTACCATTCATTGGTTTTGGTAGGAATAACAAATGGAAATTACTGAAATACTGCAAGAAATCCTAGTTTTGTGAGATATCCAAGCCAGGGAATTTTGGAAGAATATGAACCTTCTGAAAGGTTATCCAAATCAAAGCCAGTCTTATAAATGTATTTCTCTGGCTTGTCTTGAGGCAAAACAAGACATGAATGTATCAACGTACAATCATTCTCTTATTAAAGATGTGGTAGTGTCCTTCATGATTAAATGCTGTGCCAAAGGAAATGACTTGAGTTTTTATTCCTTTTCAGTAATGTGGAAAGTATGCTACGGGAGCAAGCAGGAAGAGGTTGTTTAGTGGAGGACAGGAAGAAGAAACTGTTTGGAAGGGGTGCAGAGAGACTGCACTAGCAGCAAACATAATCCTCCTGGTAGTGTGCCACGTTCGGCAAAGCTTTCCAACCCTAACCGTTCTATGATTCCATGATTGGATTTTCAGAGGCTCTCAGTGTTTGCCTAACTGTATGCTCCTGTTGGAAAGAGTGATACAATGTCTGTTCGTGTCAGGGGGAGCAGAGGCAGGCCAACTCCTGCGCGCTTCTCAGACTGGGTTTTCAGATGCATTTATTTCCAATTTCTGCATATATGACTTCAGCACAGATGAAAAGTGGGTGGGCAGTTGTGAGTGAGACAGCAGATCTGTCAAAAATCTAATGGGACTGAAAACCTCTCCTGAGAGTGCTGTGCTGAAACAAGTTCAAAGTAATTCCCCCTTATCCTTTAGTCTCTTAAAAGGCTGCCAGTGAGTAGGATCTGGAACCAAGGGGGAAAAGTACGCCTGCAGGCAGAAGGTTGGCTGAGGCAGGAGTGATGACTAGCTGAAAGCAGATGCAGAAAGATTGGTGTGTAAGTTTGGCAGTGATGTTCCCGGTTCAGATTAAGTCAGATAAATATACCAAGCCATGGACTGGTTCACAGCCCCTGGAGATCTGAGTCTGTCCAGGTAGACTTGGCCGTTCCTCTCTCACGTCAACCATTTTGCCATGCTCTCTGCCTTCCGCAGAGCTGCTGCAGCCCAGAGCTGGGGCTCCCTCCAGGCAGCCCCTTCCCCGAGCAAATACATTGAGGCACACGGGGGGAGTAGTAGGCACAGTTCACTTGTGACCTCCTTGTTTCTGAAAAGTTAGTGTGGTGCATATTTCTGCTTCCTGTTTTGTTTTTCAAGAGTTGTTTCCTGAAAGTAGTTGCAAACAGTTCCTGGCCCTTCTGTCTATGTATGAAGTGAGTGTCTATCTTTGTAAGATTTTTTTTTTTTTTTTTTTTT
>JAAGAY010006583.1:0-12509 GCA_011801015.1 Ardeotis arabs | reverse complement strand
TTGAGTCAATTCTACAAGGACAGCAGGTAAATACTGCCAGAAAAAAATAACCAGTCCAGTGTCAGGAACAGGGGATTTCCAAATCTGAGCCTGAAAGCCTAGGTGGAGGGCAGCCAAGCACAGGAGATGTGGAAGCCAGGAGAAGGTCAGAGAGGGAGCAAAGCTTGCTGAAGCTGATTTTAAAAAACCATTTGAGGTATTGGCTACTGGATGAGATGAAATGCTGCTAGCATGGCAGTGTGCTAGCATGGCACTGTGGGACTGAAGGGGGCAATAGACGTCTTCTAGGGATGATAAGGAGCGTCGTTATAAGTAGGTTTTCTACCTTGAGGAGAGATGGCAACATTTGCTGTCCTACCCTCTAGACAGTCCTGCTAAGGGAAGAAAAAACATCCTCTCTCTAACCTTAATAAGATACCTCTGCAGATACAGCCAGGAGGCTTTATCATGAGTGCTGTTCCTAGGTAGTCTGGCAGGGTCTCATTTCAGGGGCAGCTAGCACTAAATGAAAGCTTATTTTGATCAGGCTCTACCTCCCATCTGACAAGCCTGCAGATGGCCAAGAATTGCCTTGTCACAGCCTTCAGGCTGTCTAGGTGCCAGCAATGGGAAACAAACCCTAAAGAGAAACCTGCTCTCAGGTTTGCACCTCTATACCTCCGAGAAAAGGTTGAGAACGGCTGCCAGAGCAGCGCTGCTCCAGCTCTCCTGAACTCACCTCAGCTGCTTCAGTTGTTACTAGAAAAAAAAGTGCTGAGCAAGTGTGAGGGAAAATTCAACACATTAATTTGTGTTTCTTTATATATAAGATACCAGAGAGCAAGTTGGATGAGAGTTTTGAATGCCATTGAGATGCTGACCAGGTGACAGAAATCTGATTTTAGAGGGGTATTCCTATCTTCCTAAACTTTCAAAGTGAAATATTTTTAATGACAGGACAGGCATCTTGGGAGTTTCCCCAAGCCCCTTCACTCTGAACAGATAGTGTGAATGTTTTAATTAAAGCTTTGACAGAAAAGTCGATCAGGACTGCTGTATCAGTTTCCTTTCGTGACGTGCTTCAGCAAGCTGATGCAGATTGCCAGGTCGATGAGATGTATCAATATTATAAGGCACACCACGTGTCAAGCTGAACACATTAAAGGCTGATGTTAAACTTTAACATAGATCATGAATCACTCAAACTTATTCAGCCATCCAGAATTAACACAAACAGTCTAAGTAACAAGGGCTGGGGGGAGGGGGGTGTTGTGTTTTGTTTTTATATAAGCAGGAGGATGAGGCACCTGAACAAAAGCTCATATGAGACAATTTTAAGTCTGCTCATGTATAAATGTTTTAGACATTTAGATCATGACACAGAAAGATCTACATTTGCGTGTTGTTGAAGACCTCACCATAGCTTTCTGAAAACTGATTTTAACAACTTGATTTGAGGGGAGCCTGTTAAGGCCATCAAGTAAGGTTAAAAAAAAAAGAAAATTAAATCTCTGTATATACTAAAAAAAACCTTTTAAAGTGTTGTCCCCCACATCTCCCAAACAGAAAACAGATAATATTCAAACTGAATGCTACTTTACTCAGTTCTTCTCTTTTTGACCATTTATTGGCAGTTAGCTAAACTTTCTTACAAAGGTATTCAACTGTAAAATTATTTGAGTTAGATCTCAACCACAAACTCAGTCACTGAAGTGACTTACTGCACTGCATAGTCATCTACTTTACTGGCACTGATGAGGACTGTATGCCCTACAAATTGTAGGCATTTACATAATCTTACATGCTTTGGGCAATACGATATCATGATTCATCATTCTTTATCTGTCTTGATTTTTGCTGATTTTGGTTTTTTTTGTAGTTCACCTCTGTCTAGACCAACACAAAACTCCTCACAAACACAAGCTTAATCATACTGAGACATGCAAGCTCAGCTGGGCAAATAGGTGATGTTCTGTAATACTTCTCATCAGATTAACAGTTTCCCTTTCTATTTCAGTAGCATGGAAATATTTTGTTCTCAGAAAAAAAGGTTTATTTTTTCCTTCTTCTTGTAGGATGTGCATTGATTAAGTATCTGATCATGACACTCACTGCAGACTATTATTAAAAGCACTTGCTGCAACAAGATTACTCATGCACTTTCTGCATATTTTTGGTAAGCCTGTTGTACCTCAGAACCTGCGCCTGTCACCGGGGACAACACAGAAGCACTCGGTGAGCTCTGCCAGAAGGAAGAGGACCGTTTCTGGCACCCTGAATAGCAGCAGCTCTAGAGTGAAAGACCATTGTTCAAAAATGGCACAATCGTCAGAGATGGTGGCAGAGCAAAAGAAGCGCCAAGAGCATTGCAACCAGAGAAGCAAGTAGCAGGTCTGTTCATAGCCCTGCTTTTCCCCAGGGGATGGCGTCTTGTGAGTGACTTCATTAACTGCTGACAGCAGACAGACTGGGAGCAAAAGGGAAACACTCATCAGATGGCCCCAGCCACAACTGAGGAAATGCACAGAAGAGATAACTGGCAAGCCTGGTGCTTTCCTCACTGCTCAGAAGTTATTCCCATCCCTAAACGTAACGCTCTATTCCTTCCCTTTCGGTACAGCAATCCTCCTGCGTACACACTGGCTGTTTGCACAAAGGGTGCTGCTGTCGATTCAATGCGCTCTTGGAAACTTCCCAGGCTGTGGAAGATGGGATCCGAATTCCAGAGTGGTTGCTAATTGTAAGGAAAACCCCCAAATATCTTGGCATTTATTACTCTTAAGAGTCAGAAGACACCCACCAAACCTTGTTACCTGTCATTCAATACCGTGCTGCATTTGACCTCTCGCATTGCATGCAATAAAACTTCCCTTGCTGCATGGCAGCAGGATGTGTGCTCCCTTTGGTGTCTCCAGCACATGTACTCACAAAAAGGGGTCACACAGCCCACACGACCTGTATCCTTCGAACCAGGGATCCCCACAAGCTCAAAAACATCCAACTCTACCAAACCAACCTGGAGGTGCCTGCAGGTGATCTCCACACTTAAAAGGTCATACTAACAGCTAAACAGCTGATAGCTGAAACACAAGATTTTCTACACACAGTTACTTCCTACTTTGCTCAAAAAATATACAGAAAAACACGTCATCTTACCTCCTGTTCCCCAGTACCCTTGAGCATTTTTTGGGAGCAGAGCAGCCTCTCCGACATTGCAGCCGTCCTTGTGCCACAGTTCAGCTTTCTGCTGGATCACAGGGAGCTTCTCCTTCTCTGCATGGCAGCTGCCTTGCTCCTGGCCAGCCCTGCAGCCAAGCCTGCTTTCTGCTTTTTCTTAAAAGCACACCACCGTCCTGGTCCTTCTAACTTTGGTTTTCTCGGCAAATTCTCCAGGCTTACCAGGCATCTGTGTTTCAAACATTAATACCTTGGTTATTTCTTTATCAGGTTTTCTACTCACTCTATCTCCTCTAGAAAGTGTAAAGAAAACTAGCCTAAAATGCCATTAGTCAAAAGTCCTATTCTTCCCAGAGGAAACACTAATAGTCCTTCATAACCAAGCAGGCTATTTATAGGGATGGTGACAGCGTGTCTAACCCCACAGTACAATGAGCATGAGGCAGTCCACACGAGACATGATGATAGAGGCTGTTCATAAAATCAAAACTGGAATTCATCTGCTGTATGTCAATAGTGATTTAAGCAACCACTTTCTTTCCTCGCTCCAGAGGGAAGGAATAAAAGCCCTTTTAGCACAAGGATGCGTAGTACAATGTCACTGAAATAATTAATCCATTATTTTAGAGAGTAATGTTGAAACTATTCAGATTTTTGAAAGTTTTATATTTGTTATAACCCTAATCCACTCTCTTTCTGCAATGCTGTGCTTCCACCTCTTGTGCATTTGCCTCCTGCCCAGGTCACACACACTTTCTGAAGGTGCTTCTTCCCCATAAACCCTATTGCGTGTTCATCTTAACAGATATAAAACTAGATTCTTCAAGTGGAGTAACAGAATACAATTAGTTTGGGATAAAAAACAGTTGAATCCCAGACAAGCCCCAGCCCAAACCAGAAATGGCAGAGAGGCAAAATTACCTTCAGATATGAGCAAGCATCAGTACCAGCTGGGTTGTGATTGAGAGCAACAAACAGCTCTGACACGCTCTTCCAAGGTACCAAGTGAGAAGCTGGGCATAAAGAGCAAAAGCATACAAGTATATAAATCCTTTTCCTAGGCAAGAGATGAGGAGCTGAGGGAAGCACTGTAAGGAAAGGGAAAGCACACAGAAAGCAGGCAGGGTTGAGATGAGGAGCTGATGTAGGGCTAGGGAAGCACTTAGTGGAGGAATGGAAAAACCTGAGAAGAGGCAGGGAAAGGGCATTACTTGGAGTGGGCTGGGAGCTGCAGTGCCCGGGGGACCCTGTGGTGACACAGTGGGGTCAGCAGCCCACTGGCCCCTTCTGCATGGCCAAGCTGCCCTGCTACAGGGGCAGAGGAGCCTCATGCAGACCCAATGGGCCTCAGCTGGGGACCCCTCATCACCAGTACTGCCACTGTCCCCTCTACCTACAGTTATAAATAAAGCAACCACCCCATCCCTGCAAGACCCAAGTAGGAAGATAACAACCAGCGCATACTCCACCCTGCCTGGGGCACAGCCCTTTTGGCTGGTGCACCTAGGTGGGGAGACAATGGGGCCCCAAGCTGACTCTCCCTTTCCTGCAAGTGTGTGGGGTGTGGTACTGCATAATGAATACCCTGTATTGTCCTCTCCCCCTCCCTGCCTTTGAAGAAATTAAATCCCCCAGCAAACCTCACTTACCTTGTACCTGCGGGTGACTCCCACCAGCAAGCTAGTGGCACAGCTCCTGGGGCAGCTGCGGGGTCCCTCAGAGGGTGGGTGATGTGCGGTGCTGCAGGGCACCCTGCAAAGCTCTGCCCCGGTCCAGCTCTGCTCAGCCTGTCCCTGTCCTGAGCTGTGCTCAGATGTGGCCAGCCGAGTTGCAGTGGGGCACTTGGTCAGGAGCATGGGTGGAGAGCAGACCCCAGGATGGTATGCTGTCAGGAACGCTGGAGGTCACTGCTTTAATGTCAGTGTCACCCACGCCTGCCTCTGCTTTTTGACAGAAAGTTGCCTTGGGCCAGAGATGGCTCTGTGTTCAGCTGGCGTGTGAAAGGACAACAGTGGAAGGCAATTTCCTCTGAGAGCATCCAAGCTGCAGAGGTGTTTCAGAGGTGAGGTCAAAGGGGAACAAACAACCAGCAGAAGAGCTTCAGGGAGCCAGGCATGGGCCCAAAATGGATTTTATAGGAGGGACAGTAAGATCAGAGTAGGAGTAGTAGGTTATACTGTAAGAGCAGCATCCCTTAGAATAGGATGGAAAAGGTAGCAGAGGATAAATTTTGCTCTGAAGGAACAGTAACACTTGTTGCCCCCTATAAACCTTTAATTGGCTTTTTATTTATATGTCCCTGGAAGGTAATTAGAGCCTCAAGTTGTAAACTGGCAGTTGATTACGAGGCCAGAAGTGCCCAGACAACATGGATGTGGAAGGACAAGAAAGCCCACCACGCTCCTCCAGCCAGGAGCCGCCCGGGATGGGCAGCACCTCCCCACTCTCCCCTGTTTCTGGCTGCCAGCTGCAGTTAGATACAGTCAGTCATAAATTGCCATGTCCAGCACACGTGCAGGATTTCCATGATGTGCCGAAAGCACGAGCTGCTCGCGGCAGCCGGGGAGTGCAAGGCAAGGGGGGCTGAGCCGTCCTGCTGGTGGTGGGTGAGACCCAGTGTGTCGGCAGCGCCAGAGATCTCCCCAACCTCACACAAACCCAGCGTCCTAGCTCCATGTAAGGGGTACCAATAGGCATTTATGTGTATTTATATAATACTAATCATAAAGACCATTTTCCGGGGCTTTTACCATCAATGTGTCACGAGGACTGTGACACACTAAGGAATTCTATTACGTGCCCTTAAAAATGGAATTTAGATGCCTACAGAATTACTTTCTAATAATAATCATCAATAAAACTTCTCTACTGAACTTCTGGTCCATGGTCAGTACAGTGGAAAAATACAATATACCATTCTGATTGTTTTAGCATAAAAGTACTGTTAATTTGTCAGAAGATATTGGACAAAAACGTGCAAATATCAGGCAATTTATTAGATCTGAGAGGGTTTTTTTCTTGTTTCTAGTATTTTTATTTACTTAAATAAGTGTAGTCTCTTTCTAAGTGCCTCTTGCCAAATTCTCCTTTCAGTGGAGTGTTTCTAGCTACCTTTTTAGCACATTATTCTGTCACTTTCTTTTTTAATCTGGTGGCTCAAGGAAGTCAGGTATGCAAACTCTGACCAGCCAGGATGCCTCCCAGAGCTGAGGAGGACAGAATATCCTCATTTCTCCCTAGTTTTCATATGGGGCCCACGCACATGTGACTGAGGTTGATGGTACATTGTTGTGGCACTTGCCTTTTCGGCACCAATTAAATACCAAGGTTGCTGCAAATGAGAACTGCGAGCTGCACTTGTCCCCCGGGGGGCATCCGCTTTCCCTTTTGGAAGAAACATTACATCAACAACGAAGTGAGCCAAACGTAGACCTTCATACCTAGACTTGCCACTTAATAGTCAAGATCAAAAAAGCAAGGGACATTAACAGAATTACTATGATTAACAGCTCCACGGAAGTCATTTTTAAAGCTGTCCCATTAGCAGTACCTGAAAATACATGTAAGGGGTTTTGAATTATGTAAAAAATTCACATAAAAAGAGAAAGATTGAGCCCTTCCAGTAGAGATGGTTGGATTTTGCCTTTGATTCCTGGAGGAATATATTGCTAATAACTGGAACTGAGTTTGTCCTTAGATACGTACCCCAGGGAAAAAGATTACCCAAGTTGTCTGCAGTAGTAGCAACTCATTACCATAATTTTCTTTTTCTTCACACAGGCACAGAATTAAAAGATTAATTTCCTTTTTACATAAAGATCTGAGGCTAAATTCATCCTATATATAATTATGTAACTTCTGATTCTGTTGATTGATTGTATTTCTTCAGTAATGCATAAGGATTAAGAGTGATGGAAAATGTGAAGGGAAAGAGGATGTTTGTTAAACACAACTACAAGCGCTCTAATGCACAAACAAGAAGTAAGACTAGAAAATACTTTTCACGTAGTAAAATGCAGCCCCCCAACCCCAGAAATTCACTGCTTCACTTCAGAGCAAACATTGATTGGTAATATATCCTTCCCTGAACTAGATAAAGCTTGCAGCTGCAAGAACAATGGTGGTGAACCAGAGGATCTAACACACAATGAATAAATTACATGTAAAATTATTTTTGACAAGCTCAGTGAAATCAAATGCTGTCACTGCTTATGACAGCCCACCTCACTGACAGTATTGAATTCGCCCAGATACATCCGAGAGCAAAAATATACGCTACCTGGTATAAAAAGCCTAGATATAGAAGCCAAACAAACTCCCATGTGAGAACTTCATCAGAACATGGAGGATAAACTCATGCATACCCCTGCTCGGCAAAATTAAGTAATAGAGTTACCTGAATATTTTATGGACAAATTCTTCTGATATATATTTATCCAAGATGACCAGAAATCTCAGGCCTGTGTTCCTAAAGATATTTCCTTAATCTGCGGCTAAAACTTTGTGTCAAACTAGTGCTAAATTAAATAACTTCAGATTATGATAGGCAAATACTGCCTTTACTTGATTTGTAGACATAAAAGATGCCAGAAGTGTGATGGAAGCAGTTTGTATATTATTACTTCTATTACAGCACTGCCTCAGACAGAAGCAGATCTTTATGGTGGAAATTGCACAAATATCATCAGATTCAACTCGTACCCCAGAGACTCAATGCAGGTGAGTTAATTCCACAGCAATAAATGTAAATTTTGGGGTGCACACCATGCACAGAAGTTGCTGAAAAGGGGGCATGGCAATGGGGATGAACTCAAAGCATGATGGATTCTCTGAGTAAAGAGCTGCACAAAAGAGTATCAACTGAGGAGGGGCTTTGTTGTGCTACAGGAAGGAATGAGCTTCATTTCTGCTCTTGGTAAAGGGACTACTGAGCAGTGTGCTGGGAGAAATGCAGGCACAGTTCAGGGTCTGCCCCACACCAAGTACAGTGCCACAAATTACTATTCAGAACAGAATCTGGTATTAAAAATATGTAGCTTTATTTTATCAGTCATAAGCCTGAGTAGAGTGAAGTGTTAATAATCTCAAAGTATCAATAAGGAAAATGTAGATCAGTCAAACTGTAATTTTCATAACTGTTAAACCAGGTAACTGTTGTACCATGCAGTGAACGATTACAGGTGTCGTGGGGGACTGAATTCTCAGCAGACATGACAGATCATTTCAGTACAACTTCTCAGTTGCATTTTTTAATCATTCTTAATGCAGTAAAATACCTGAAATAGCCACAATGGGTTTAGGCTGCATAAACAGACTGTGACCTTAATTCATGTTTAAAAAATAAAAGATACAAAGTGATGCATGGTTATAGAACCCTGACAAAACAGCTAAACTGTAACTTCAAGCATACTGTTTTCATAGCCATGTCAATTTCTGAAGAACCTTACAAAGGACATGCTAATAAACCCTTCGTGTCATTCACACAAATTATCAAAAGAAATGAGAGTTCACAAGCTTATCTATATTTCAGAATGAACTATGTTCTCTTTTGCAGTCAGCATCAGTATTTTATCAAGAAACTTGTTGGAACCACAGAGTAATTACTTATAAATACATTTTAAATTCATCGGTTGCATGTAGTTTTTGTATTCTTAGCTGCAAATTACAGTCATAATAGGAACAGACCTAGAATTTGTGCTATGAAGCCTTTAACCACGCGTTGCACTACTTACCGTTCAGGACAGACCTTTCAATTCAGAACGTGCTGAATGCATTACCAGGCCCATTGTCCAAAAATTCTGCTAGACATATCATTTGTCTCTACTGTGGTAATAAAGAGATTCCTGGCATTCTGGTATTAGGAAACCAGAAGTAATATATTAATTTTACTTTTCCTCTGCTACTTAAAACCAAACACATATGATAGAGCGCATAGTTTAGAAGACTATGAAGATAGCGTCCTATTGAATGACAGACTGTCTGGTTGATTTACATGAAATACCAAGTGCTTGTATGAGAAAAGGTTAAAATTAGATTGACGAGCAAATGTGTTACCAGACTGCTGGCTGACAAATGGCAAAGTTATGCCAACGTATTATTTATTCTGGAGGTGCCCAAGAAGCAAGCAGGAGGATAGTAATTCATGTGCTAGAATACATTCACGTTTAGCATAAACAAAGAGTCCTCAGGGTCTGCAACAGGAACATATTAACTATATGTAATTTATGTCAACAAATAAGTCAGTGGAACAATTTCATTGTTAGATATGGAATTTGAATGACTCCTGTTTTCTTAAGTCAGGAGTGGGCTGCTCTACTGTCATTTAAATTAGTTCGAATAATGCCCTGTTGAATGACAACATTGTTCTTCCATTAAATTGACTATTGTGCTACATCCTCCTTCCTCCTACCAGTCACACAATGAAAATACAGATTAGTCATGTAGCTTTTCACAAAGGCTCTTAGATTAAAGTCTGACTGCTTCTTGGTCACTGTAAAGAGCAGTCTAGTTCAGTGGTGGTAACTCCTTTGTTTTCCAACTTCAAACTTCTTTTCAGCAAGTTCTGCTGACATCCATGCAGTCAGCTATATTAAAACCAGTTGATTAAGAAATGTTAACTAAGGACAAATTCTAACTTGCCCAACTGAAGGCACTTTGGTTCTTAAAATTCAGCAGTGAATGAATATACATCACAAACTGACCTTTGTGCTCTGGGCACTCAGCAGATCTGAAAACAGAGTCCTGCGAGAGATGGGTGCTAAAATCAATACATCAGAGATGCAGGACACTTCCGTAAGCATTAGCTTTAATGATGAGCAGCTAGGGAATGGCAGTAATGAATGATAACCTGTCAGCTATGTCTCAATTTTGTCTATAAACTGGAAATACCATTCTGAAGGAGACAGAAACAAATTACTGGTGGCTGTTCCTTTTAAACTCATCCTATACAGTTTAACTAGTTACTGCTTAAAATTTAAAAAGCTGTTACTTTATGAAGTGGAAAAGGCAAAACTGTATCTTTCTCCCTTTGGAGTTAATGGAAATTCTGCAGCTGACTCCTGTGGAATTACAGGTTGACTATAAAGTGAATTTTTTAATATGTGAACATGAATTAAACAGGAATTTACAAAGCAGACAATATGGGCTCGAACCTGCTTTCATTGGAATAACTTTTTGACACTTTGTTAATAAGAAACTATGTTAAAGCTTTAATAGACCCAAACCTATTTGCCAACCTGTTTCCTTAGGGAAAAGTGTTCTTATTCCCTTTCAAATTGCCATGACAGACAGCGTGTTAGGGGAGGGAGCTAGTTGTCCCCATTAGTCATCACCTTGTCAGGATGACTGGCAGCCAGTAGCCTTCACGCTTGCTTGAAAAGCTAAAGCTAGTTAAGATCTTCTTAAGTCTGGACTGGAGAGACACCTCTAGACCCGCTGACCCTCAGCAACACCTGAAAAGCTGGTTCAGTATTTTATGCCAGGTCTTTAATACGTCTGGTGGTTTCTTCTTTTTCCAAAGCTACTGTACAGTAAAAGGGGAGGGGAAAAAAAAAAGAAATTAAAGGTTTGATTCAAGGTTTGAACTGCGGCAGGGTCTCCTTCTAGCCTCCTCCTCCTGCAAAATTATTCTTGCAAGGGATTGGTGACCAGGGATATGCAGGAACAATTTGTTACTATCTAAAATAATCCACATGGGTGCAAAACAGCCTCTATAAAAAGAGTAGCCATTTCTGGAAAAATCTCTGCTTTTTAAAGCTCTGATGTATTGAATGGAATTTACCATTAGAGCCTCCTCAAGTAGCTGTTGGAAGCAATTATTAAAGTAGGTATTAGGCTAGATTCAGAACTTGTGCTAACAGTTGTAGCTCCCACGAGTACGATCGCACTGACAGGCTGGTTCCAGTCCTTCAGGCAAGAGAGAGGCAAAAAAGTGAGAGACGCTAGCAGAGCATCTGCTAGTTAGATCAAAAAAAGTCTGTCTCGTTGGCAGAGCTATTGTCCTTTGGTCACACCAATCCTAATTTGAGTCCTGCTTGCAGCAGCATATAAAACCTGTGACAAACATAGCCATGCTGACACTGAGGTGGATGCTAAAAGATGATAATCACAAGTACTCGAGACTGCAAAGAAAAAAAAAAACACAGAGAAGAAAAGCTCTCAGGTCTGAAATTTGGGGAAAAAATACATTTATGTCTTTTTCTCCCCAGTCCTTATTCAATATAAAGAGCAATCCTCAAAAATTGCAAACACACGCCTGCATCAGATCCTTTTCTAGAAATTCAGGTCTCTGTCTGTGCACTGCTTAGCCTAAGATTAGGGTGTATGCAAAACAGAGAAATACTTTATATTTCCAGACTTACAGTATTTTTATTCATTAAAGCCTATGAACTGTACTATTTGTTCTGGTTGGTCTTTCGCTCTTTTATTGTGCCTGATAGAGCAATTTGGCCTGGTCCAGAAGTGATTCATCTAATTACTTTGAAGAGTGACAAAATCCCTGGCAGAGATTAACAAACGCTTCTTGTCATCCACATCTAAGAGCAAGATTGTGTGGGTCAGAGCCACCAGCCTTGCCTGGGGCATTAGCGATGCAGCATAAGGTTGAGCGTCCAGCAGAACCAGCGGCACACACAATTGTGTGAAGTGCATAGGCAAGTTGATCCCCTTGACCAAACAGGATGCTACAAAAAGCTTCCAAGATTTGAAGCACCAACAGTCCCTGTGGGTTGTGGTTAATTTATTCATTAGATTCAAGCGGTACTACAGAGACAAGGCAGCAAAAATGACTCTTTCTGTTGTCTCCTCCTCCCACCTTCCCCATCTGTATTAGTAATCTGGATAGATACATAAGAAGTCATCTTTGATGACCACTGAAAAGGTCTTCTTGAATTAACTTTGCAAAAATGGGCAGCCTTTTCTACATCATCCCAAATACTTTGCATAGTTTTGTAGTATAGAGTTTTTATTTAGCCCCTAAGATACCAATTTATTTTCAGAGCTTTATTTGCTTCCTGAAAAGGTATTTGTTTCTTTTACTCTGTTTTGAATGAATACATTTTAATTGTCTTGCCCCTTACAAAGACATAATAATAATAAAAAGGATGCTCCCAAGAGTATATGCAAATAGACTGGCTTTAAGTTAATGGAAAAAAGGTTTCTTGGTCTGGTCTGGGTTGAATCTTTGCAGTCTGCTTGCCTTCTCCAGAACTCCCTTGCTGTTTGCCTCCTCTTGTGTTCGTCTGTCACATACAAGCTACTTGTTGGTTCTCCCTGACCCTGCCTGGAGCACTTGTGGCTTTGGTGATGTTGTGGTTTTGATGAGATTCTTTTTTTTTTTTCCTTTTTTTTTTTTT
>JAAGAY010006582.1:0-17786 GCA_011801015.1 Ardeotis arabs | reverse complement strand
GGGCCTGTTGTGATAGGACGAGGGGTAATGGTTTTAAAATAGAGGGAGGTAGATTTAGATTGGATATTAGGAAAAAAATTTTCACAATGAGAGTTGTAGAACCCTGGAACAGGTTGCCCAGAGAGGTGGTGGATGCCCCATCCCTGGAAACGTTCAAGGCCAGGTTGGATGAGGCTCTGAGCAACCTGATCTGGTTGGAGATGTCCCTGCTCCTTGCAGGAGTGTTGGACTGGATGGCCTTTAAAGGTCCCTTCCAACCCTAACTATTCTATGATTCTATGATTTTTACACTGTGAGGGTGGTCAAACACAGGAACATCCTGTGTCTCATCCTTGGAGACACTCAAAACCCAAGTGGGGATGGCACTGGGCAGCCTGCTCTAGGTTATTCTGCTCTGGGCAGGGCTGGACTGGCCCATCTCCAGAGGTTCCTGCTCACCTCAGCCATCCTGTGATGCTAAATTAGATGAGGTCCATAGCCAGCCTAAGAACCACCTCTCGCCTGTTGTACCACCTTTCACCTTGTGAGGGCACAGACGGCACCCTTAACTTTTACTTAGACAAAGAGTAAGCTTAGTGAAGGATGTTATTTGCATATGGAGAAAAAAAACACCTCCACATCTTCCAGGCATACTTTCTTCTTCTCAGTGAGAGAGAGAAAGGCTTCAGAATAACCAGTGCAATCAGAGACCAAATTTCTTCAAACAAGACAGCTCAAATGAGTTATCCCATATTCCTGGCACAAACCTGCTGCCTCTTGGACGCTAAGTGAGATGGGCAGGCTATACTAGGCAACAGTCTGACTGTACGTGAGCCGGGAGCCGGATTTGATCACACCAATTACTTTCAGAGATTAGCCTTTGCAAACACACTTTCTACAACCAAATCAATTGCTGGCCCTGTTCAGGCTTCCTTGTTCGCTCACCTCCCCTGTCACCTACCATCCTGCAGTGAAGCCATCAGCTTCTCCACACGCCGAGCTAGCTCAGCAGTTCTCACACCTGGATTTTGGTTTCCATCCGTGCCTCTCTGCACGGCCAGGGCACACCCAGCACAGACCCCTGTTTGCTTGTTGTTCCGCCCGCTGTGTTTTAACAAACTGAATCCAGAGCACACAAGGGTAAAGTCTCTG
Source organism: Ardeotis arabs (assembly GCA_011801015.1). NCBI lineage: Eukaryota > Metazoa > Chordata > Aves > Otidiformes > Otididae > Ardeotis > Ardeotis arabs. Next base: position 16,655 of record JAAGAY010006582.1, on the reverse strand, counting down.
TTCCAGGCAGGGCAGAGACGTGATACATTTCTGTGCTTACTGACAACTTTGACACACTGTTGGTGTAATCATGTGTATTTTGTCATTCTAGAACAAGAGTAAAGCAAGTCAATGACCTTTGTTTGACTCTAAATTGTTTTCTGTGTTGTCAAAACACAGATTTAGAAAGCTAATTACCCCATTACTTCTGGATGACAATCTCACATTAAACTACAAGATCTCCATGGTCTGTCTATCTCTTCACAGCTGAGCTCGCTCCAGATGCACACAAACCAGAAAGGAAGACAACCGGGATGGCTTCACAGGGCTTGTGCCTCTACCTCTCCCCACAGAGAGGAAGCACCAAGTAGTGCCCTGTCCTGAGTGGGCAGGGCGGGTGTGAAAGTCCAGGTGGTGAATGGATGGAGATGGGCAATGGAGCCAGTATGACCTCTCCTGGATCTGCGGCAGCCCAGCTGCCATAATCAGTCCAGCTGCCCCGGGAACAGGCACGAAGGGCAAAGCTGAAAAGCAACCACCTGCTGAGGCCATCTCCGCTGGGAAAGAGCTGGATGGACACAGGCTCATACACTCCAAACACAACAAAGGGGCACTGGGCTTTCCGTATCACCCCCCACCTTCAGTTACCTGAATTGGTGGGGGCAAATCTTGCCCTCTCTCCACATCCCTTGGCTCTCTACACTGGATGCTGCTGGCTGAGCTGGTCCAGAGGAGCTGTGCCAGTGTGACAGCTCACAGGGTCAAAGGCACCCCGGGATGCCCAGGAGTTCCTAAAGTGCCACTAGAAAATGGTAGGGCAGCTCAAACAAGCAATACAGCCTGGAAAGAGCAACTGCAGCCAAGCAAGCAGAGCTCAACAGCCACAGGCCTCCAGCTGCCCCTGCTTGAGTGGAGCTAATTTAACAACCAGCAACTGGGGAATTGGCCAGGTCCCAATTAGGCTAAATTGAGTAATGGTGTGAGTCATGCAGCTAGCGAGGAAGAGGCAGAGGCTGGCAACTTGGATTCATTTGGGAACCCGACAGAGGTTAACACCAATGTTGTGCTTGAGTGTTTGCTTGAAAATCTGTGTGTTTCACAAGTTCTCTGTCTTTCCCACAGGGATTTAGGCTGCCCAGTAAACCCAGCCCTCCCTCTGCGGATACAGCGTAACACCTCTTACCATGCCTCTAGCAATACTTGCTTATTTGATCTTGCAGTTGCTTTCTGCAAGTGATCCCTCTTCCTTGTGGTGTCTGCAGCGGGTCATCACCAAGGGCGGTTTGTTCCATCATTCTTTAACCAGTGAGAAAACATCACATGCTCTTGCATACATTTTTCAAGTGTGCAGCCCAACCTGTGCACACTCTTTCACAACAGGAGCACAGCCAGGAGCCTCCGCACAGGTCACCGCAAGCCCTGGGTCCAGCTCTGTGCACATGTATCCCGTACAAAACCAAGCCCAGGCTCCCTCCTTCCTGCTCCATACGTGGCCGTGCATCACACCCGCTATCTCAGCCTCTGTCTGACATGATCTCTACCAAAAAGTGGTGAAATGCGAGATGATGACCCACTCATGGAATAACTATCAGCCCCCAAATCTTCACTTTTAGCCTCAAAACATGGTCATGCACCAGCTGTAACCTTGCCTGACTCAGAGTTCGTCGATGTTCAGTGTAATGGCTATAGTATAGATACACATTTCTCTTCATTTTTTCCATCATAACTACAGAGTAATTAGAAAATAATCCAGGCATGTTTTATTCTAGGTAAAAGCCAGCAGTTCTTATTAATATAAGCAGGTATGACATGTCTTTCAAAACAAAGCTGGCCTCAATTCAGGCTTTCTTCCAATCCGAAAAATTTATTATTTCACTTCTTCTGGATCTGCGTGGAAGCCGATGTGAGGCAGACCTCTATATTTACGTTCCTCCGTTTAGCTTACGCTATTACATATTAACGTAGGCTGCCACGTAGCCAAGGCCAAGATTTAAAGTTATTGTGCTCTCCCTTAGGATGCTAATTCTTCCCTGAGTGCTCTTGCTAGTACTGCCCAGATCAGGTGGTTAATCACACCTTGGGTCTCAGGGCTCCCAGGGATGTAGCCGCATTTTTTTGTTGTTCCTGTGGTTTTTTGATGTTTTAAGGTAATGTGGTGGTGTCGGGATGTGGGATACAGCGTAGATAAGATGACCAATGCACTGTTGGTCATACAGCTAGAGGATGAACTGTTGAAAACCAACACAACTAACCAGTGGAAATCTCTGCCGTAAGGTCTGACACCGAGAGCGGATTTAGGATTTCAGAGGAGGAAGAAATATTTCTGAATAATGGGGGCAACGTTGGTCTGGGCACTAAAAAACATTGGAAGCCCTGTAAGCTTTATGTTCCAAAAGAAATATCTGCTGCTGATTTCTGGGGCTGAAGAGGCCAAAAGGCGAGCTCATCCCTTCGGCGAGGTGCCCAGGCAGAGCCCGGCCTTCGGACAGGGAGACAGCTCCGAGTGCCGCAGGTGGCCAGCAGCTCCCTGCTTCTCCACATGCTGCACCGCATTTGCAGTCAGATAATCCAGGACGTCAGTATTTACCCGCTTGCCTTAGATAAATAAATAAAACTATCCAGCAGTTTTTATTTGCATCCCTTCAGCTCATTTTTTTTTTGCTGCTGTACCTTCAAATTTTCTGCTTTCTCCCAATTGCCTTAAAAACTTAATTGTTTAAAACAAGGAAATATTTTTACTGCTCTGTTGGATAATCAGCTTGCTTTGAACAGTGAGGCAACACAGAAATTCCCTGTGGGGAAAATCAAGAGCAGACAGGTCAAATGAATGCTACTGGGTTTAGCTTTGGGATCTTTTCCTGGGACTTGCCCACTGTCCTTAACTAATGAGGGATGTGGGAGACCATAACTCCAGTGTGATGGTGGGGTTGAGGGACCTTGATGTCAATGAGAAAGGGACTCCACTTGCTCTAGTTATACCTAGAGGAGCTTTTATTTTATTATAAACTCTAATTATCTGCTTTGGTTTCACCAGTTGCATTGCTGATGAGCGAAACGAATGTGCGATCGTCACGTTCCATTACGCTGTCAGCAATTTAGCCCTGATTAAAATATGTCTGTGTTGCAAAACCAGGCTAGCACTGAACCAGTCGCTCCTTTAGCTCTCAGAAACTCAACCAAAAAGTGTCCGAGCCAGCTGCGCACAGAGAGAACCTTACTGATCTAGTTAGGATGAGCATTGCTCTCTTGCCCTAAAGCCATCCATTTAAGCAGTTTTTAAGCAAATAAAATCCATAATGGCTTTTAAAATGTTGCTCAAATTAGTGCTTAATTATCTGCCCTCCTTCAGGAGGTCAGATTGCATGTTTGTTTAAATAATTCCTTTTGCAAGGCTTTCAATGCCCTGGCATTTTGGGCCACTAAGGTTAGCAGAAATTTTAATTTGGAAAAGGAGAGCTGGAGGCACAACCAGGGGTCAGGAGGACCTGGGAGGGGGTGTCCCTCCATGACCACCAATCCCCTGGAGGGACTTGGTCTTCTCACTTGGCGAAGTCCCAGCCAGGTCTGCTGGGGAAGTGGTCCAGTGCTGGCTGCTTCATCCAGGCACTGTGGGAAGGGCTGGGGAGACAGAAAACTTCCTCTCGCCTTCGCATCCTCAGGCTGCCTTTTCTGAGAGCTCCCCGAGGAGCCTCTCCATCAGCTGGGGTGCTGGCCATACCCCCTTCCCGAGGGTATGGGCAGAGCCTCCTCACCATTCACACTCACTCATTTGCTTTTCTCACACCTCTGTGTTCCTCGGCCAGGCTCTTCCCCTCCTGGCTTCCCCTCCGTTTCATGGCAAAAGGGATCAGCTGCATCTGTGAGGCTGTCAGCAGAGCAACGCGTGCCTGGGGGAGACACATTTTGAAGAGGAACATACTTGAGTTCCCAACAGATGTCAGTTGAAATGCTGTATTAAGCTGCTTGCCTCTACCATCAATTCACATTAGTTGTAGTCAAGCTATTGCCTTAAAACCTCAATTCCCCTTAAGAAAAAAATGAAGCTGGGCTTAGAAGAGGAAAAAGAAATCTGCATTTTTTCATGAGCCAGTGCCTGTAATTTTTCTGTGGGCTGATGAAAATAGAGAGGAATGCAGTGCAATAAACCAGGAGAGGAAGCAGCCCAGCTGTGAAGCTGTCATCAGGAAAACCTCAGGCAAAAGTTGTGTAGCCTCTGCAAATCTTCTATCACCTCTCCAGTGAGAGGCAATGAGGTTCAAACAACCCATGAAAAGACTTTAAGGTGATTACACAGAATTAAAAAGAAATCTGGACAACCGAGCAAGCTGATGAAAGAGATGTCAGATGGTCCTGCTGCCCGGCTCTGGCCAGGACCCTGCTCTTGGCAAGGAGGCTGCCTGCTCCTTGCTGGGTTTGGGTCTGTTGGGATCTACAAAGCTCTGAGATGATGAAGTTTCCATGGATGCCTGTAACTGAATCCTTATTCTTTGCTTCTCCAGCGTGCGGGAGGGAAGTCTGAATAGTTGTGACAGTATTTGGGGTATTAATCCCTGGGAAATGATCATCCCATAGCATTTGCAACGTTGACCCAGAGCTACCCATATTCCCTTGAGTAAATTATTCCTTGGAAAAAAAAAAAGTACATCTTATATTCTTGTTTAATGTTACACCTATATTAATATATCTGAAATATCTGTGTAATAACTGCTATGATTGTTCCGCATGCTGGTTATAGGGACTTTACTCTGTATTTATTTAATATAAAACTAAAAAAGTTCCAAGAAGACCCAGTGGAGATACGTGACTCCTAGCAAAATGAGGTTGTGACTAAGATTTATTCAAATTAAATACAGAAAGAAAGTCAAGAAAGTAATCAAAAGCATATTTAGTCGAATCTCAGATGATTAACCAACATATTCACAGAACCAAACCTCTGTATCAGTCTTTTAACTGGTTCATTAGTTTCTCTTGGCATGAACTAATTTACAAACCTCTAGCTGACCTTGACATTTGAGAAAAGTGAATTCTGACAATACCTTGATTTACATTGGGGAAAAACTTATTTGCCAGGGAGCAGTTTGAAATAGGAATTCAAATATTGCTGCTTTTTCTCCCCCTTGAACTGGACTTACAGAATAAAAGCGTTGCTGTCCTCATACAGCACATGCAGTACAGGGGAAATGAAATTGCTGTGAATTAAAGGAAGGTTTAATGCAAAGGATTCATATGGATTTGATTTCTTTGCTTGTAACGGCTGCTTAATTCTGAACAAGTTCATTGTGAAACTTCACGATCAGGCACAGCACTAAGTAAGGAGCTCTGAAGGTGCACGAGGGACTTCTGCAGCATCACGAGCAGGCTCAGAGCTTCTCTGATGTATTGATGAGTGTCGACTGTGCCCTGTGCTCATAACTTGCAGGGGTGCTATAATACTGGTTCCTTTCCTTGTCTGGATGACACTTGCTGATATTCAAGGTTGTCTGTGCCCGTTACAATAGACCCACTACTTGAGCTTTATTTTCACTCACAGTGGTAGAAAAAACCTAGAAACGATGAACTCTAATTAAACCAGTTTAATCCAGCCTTGCTCACCACATTCTTCACGTGCATCTTCAGCAGGTAAAGCTTCATGAGAATGAATGCAAGCAAAACTTGTGCTTGAATCTGTCTCATATTCAATTTTGCCCTAGATCAAACCCTATTTTACAGAATATAGAACATGAGGTCGCCTTGAGCAATGCTCAATAACTTTCTTCAGGCTTAGGGACATAATGCAGGACAGCCTCCTCGCTCACAAAATTAAGGGAGTATTTCAGCGTTTTGCAAAATTAGGACCTAGCTGTTCAGATTCTGCTCACTTCAGTTCATATCTGACCTATCCAACCATCAGTCTCTTAATCATCTAGTATTAGTTATATTACCCTGATAATATAAAATGATCTTATATTAGTCTCATAAATATAAATTGCATTAAAAAGCCAAACCCTTTATTTCACTTAAGGCTCCTAAGTGACAGCATTACACTTCCCTATCTCATCACGTACAGAAATCCAGGCACTTATGAGCGAGAAAATTAATAATTAAGAATTTAATAAATCACATACTGCCAACTTAATAAACACATTAAAATGTAGAAAGCTCGTTTCATCTCAGTGTAACAACACTATTACAATTTCAAGGACAGCTTATGGGTGGAGGTGGCATTATTTCTACCTCCATGTCAGAACTTCCATGGCTGTGCTACCCGCTGCAGGGGGATTTTTTTCCCTCGTGCCTCTCAGGGCTGTTGAGAAAATAAGGTGAAGTATAGGGAGAGAGTGAAGAGAGCAGGGCTTGCTCTCTTTTCCAGCTACAGCATCTCCCCCCATGACCCGCGGCAGTGTCCTCACACGGCATCGCCCTGACCTGGCTGTAGGAGAGTTATATTTGAATATTTCTGAACACTTAGGGCCAAGTGAGGACGTACAAGAGTAGACTGGTTTACATCACAGAGCTCATTTCCCCTTTCAGGAGGAACACAGCAGCTTTCCCTAGCAGTGGGAGATACAGGGCAGCTGTCAAACATGCAAAGGATCTGGGACATCATGTAGAGGAGGAAAATTGCATTGGAAAGGCTACCAGGAATTGTTTTGAATGCACTGCAGCCCTTCATAGAGCTCATTGGTTTAAAAAATATGTTTCAGATGCTTAGAAGTAAAAACAGCAGCTAAAGAAGCTTCGTTTTTTATTTGAGCCATTCCTGTAATTGAAGATATATAAATTTACCTAGACAAAGCTTGAAGATATATCATTGACTCATGTGCTCATTAAGTTTAGCCGAGTTACCCTTTAATTAAATCAGATGACCGGTAATTCGCGGAGAGCAGTGAAGCAGGAATACGCAGAAGACCTTTCTGTTTCGAACACTCCGTAGGAGTTAAAGGATTGCAACAACACACTCATCCCTACGGACTAAAAACCCCATCACTGTGAACCCCCGTATCAGCTCTTCCACAACAAACTGTGAGAGTCACACTGTTCTGGCTGGGGAGAGATTTATGCTTTAACGAGCTACTCAAGGCAGAAAGATCCTCTCTGGAGACCAGTTTTGAATCCCTGACTGGGATTCTCCCTTAGTGGTGAGCACTTAGGGATGCTGCTAGAGCCAGCTGCCATAAACATGGGCAAAAATAGTCTGTTTTTTTTTCTCTCCAAGCCAAAACCGTAGCTCCCATTGATCACTGTGGGAACCAGGTCTGGAGGGGCACTGCCCGTATCTCTGGGCCAGGCTAATTTCCTGCAAGAAGGAAGAGAACAGAAACTGGAGGAAACCTCTCCCGGCTCCAAGAGTGAGGTGCATGCAATAGATTTCTTTGATGTTGCCATAATAAATCATAAAGACTATATTCTCATTGCACCCATGAAGAATTATTTTTTTAATGTATTACTATTGGACAGTTTCATTTCACTGTAACAAATCACTCCAAGGCAGACGTGGTAAGGACTGTCTGCTAGGTAACTCCTGTCTTTCACAGGAGTTTGGGACGGCTTTGAACAAGAGTTTCCAGTCCAGCATGATGAAGCATTCAGACTGAATTTAAAGATCAATCATTTTTATATCGCACTTAAGCCTTTTGAAGAAAGCGTGCTAAAAAGATTGACTGATGTGATCACACTTAGGCAGTAGGACCATGTTCTCGCTTAGCAATACAGGTACAGTTCCAGTAGACACAAGAAAATATAGAAAATTAAATATATGGGATAAATCTTGCTTTCCTTCCTCAGTCCTCGCCCAGACAGCCCCCCTGACCCCTACCCCATGCCCCCTTTGGAAAGGAGCCCGGGCCATACACATGTGCCAGGCTGCACTCCCAATGTCAGCAACAGTATTTTGGAAAAACAGACCAAAAAAACCCAGAGAAATCCAGATGGGAACCCCTGGCACAGGGCAGCCATCCTCAAGTGAATCTCCTCTTAATCATTCATCTCTCATAAGCCCTTTTCATAAGCAGATGGAAAATGAGAAAGATAGCCAAGTGCGGCTTTGACAGCACGAGAGCTTATTAAAAATGATGGGAAGGTTACAAAGTAAAACACCTTATTAAAAAGAAGGGACAAGTCCTTTTGGGACCCTGCCACCACTCCTGATTCATCAGCAGATTTCCTCTTTGTAAAGCAAAGCTTTACAGGACTCCTCAACGGGACGCAAAGAGCCGCGGTGGCAAAGGGTCACCAGATTCATTGCCCCAAGGTGGGAAATGCGTTCCTCATACTCAGCTTGGCACTACATGGGCCATTATCTGAGTGCATCTCTGAGTAAATTGCAGCCTGACCTAGAAAACACCTGCTCAAAGGACCATGACAGCAGCAAGGAGGTGGCAGGAGGGATGGGAAGGCCACCGAGTCCTGTCCTTGCTGCATGTGGTCAGAGCAGCACCAAGCCCAACGCCTCCACGCTGTGCGATGGCCCCAGCAGCAGCAATGGGAACATAAATAAACTTACAGCAGGCAGGAGGAAAACTGCATAAACTGTTTATTACTTCCCTAGGGGCAGGCTAAGAGGAGCTTGGATTAATAACATCATCTCTAAAATGTTTTTGAAATGAGTCAAAGCAAACGTCTGTGGTTGCTGAGTGGGGTGGGAAAGAGAGTGCGTCCTTAGCACCCAAATCCAAGCCTGACTAAAGCTGGCTGCTGATCCACAGCATCTGCCTCACGCGATCCCTCCATGCCTGGGATGCTGACGGTAACTCTCAGACTTTCCAAAAGGAGACCCAGCCAAGCACGTTTCTGCTGCCTGGCGAGCAGCGAGGGCTCGCTCTTCAGCCCTCACCGCGCCAAAATCCAACAGTCCTGCCAAGCAATTTCTCGCTTCCCAGAAATTTCAAAGCACATTACTGATTCTGCAAAAAAAAAAAAAAAAAAAATCTGCCTTAGAAATCCCTTTTGGTACCTGTGAACAGGATCGGTTTTGATAGTCTGCTATTTTACCCCTTTATTTCCCTGAATTTTGGCTAGCCTGAGTCAGACGACACCATTCCCTGTCTGCTCCCAACCAAGGTCATGCAGCCCATCGGTTTAGCAGGGCTGTGATTACTCTTACTACTGCAATGCCTCAACCATTTCACCAGCTGCTTTTCAATAACTTTTATTTCGTCTTTTTCCCTTAATTCTCCATTGGGTTTTATTATTTCTTTCTAGTCTTGTAAGCTTCTGCAGGTTAAATCCCTTCCCCTCGGTATCAGGCTATAGATCACGCAGCAGAAGTTACTATCAGGTAATGTACTCGATCGGCCGAACGCTGGTCTAACATATGCTTTCCAACAGATTAGCCTCCATAAATTTTAATCACTCAGAATTACAATCATGCTAAATTGGCCTTGAGCAGTGGCTGCGCCCTGGGAGGGGATATTTAAAAGCAGCGTTTGAATGGTGTGTGTGTTTCAGAAGGGCCTTTTGCAAAGGGTGAGTTCCAGCCCCTACCTAAATTTAAAGATGCTGTTTCCCAGAGGGAGGAGTGGGGAGGGTTTGCTGTGTAAAATGCAGATAAAAACCATTTGATACAAGCAAGCTCAGCAACAAGTCCCGTGGTGCCCAATGGTACACATCAGCAAAGGGACTGAACCACAGAATGGTTTGGGTTGGAAGGGACCTTTAAAGCCCATCCAGTCCAACCCTCCTGCAAGGAGCAGGGACATCTCCAACCAGATCAGGTTGCTCAGAACCCCGGCCAACCTGGCCTGGAATGTTTCCAGGGATGGGGCATCCACCACCTCTCTGGGAAACCTGTGCCAGTGTTCCACCACCCTCAGTGTAAAAATTTTTTTCCTGATATCTAATCTGAATCCATCTTCTTTGGAAGTTTGGTCCCTTTCTTCTAGAGAGTGTCCAGCCACAAGACTCAATCCTGTTCCAAAATTAATTTACAGCTTTTATTCAAATAAAGCAGCTCCATGGCATTCAGTCCTTTCCTCAACTACTGCAGTAATTTAGTATGTGGGTTTTGTTTTTTGTGTTTTTTTTTAAAAAAAACCATATAATAAGTTTCAATTAAAGGATATTTGGGGCTGTTCCAGGATTTTGTGTTGGGTGTCACTCCGGTGAGCAGTCTCTGCCAGCAGCAGAACAACATCGGTCCATTAAGCTCCAGGACCCAGCGGTTGGGTACCCGCCCCAGGTGGCAGGACCTGACCTTTCCGTAGGAGCACTGCCAACAGGATCCCGAGAAGATCCTTAGGTGTAGGCTGTGCAAATATTTCCAGCCTGCGTGCAGCTGCCAGGAGCAGTATTACTCACCCTCTGTTTAAACTACAGCATTGTTTTACCTTGCAGTATTATTCTCTGAGAGCTGACAGGAACCTTTGGCAGATGGCCATTTCACATTTCTTCTGTGTCCTGAACATGAAAGTCATGTTTGCCATGGTGCACTCTTGCTTCAGGCATAATCCCAGCAATGTTCTAATCTCTGTTCTTCCATCTGGTGGTCACATACACTCACTTTCAAAAGCAGAGTGCAGCCTTTCTGAGGTTTGCCCCATCTTTTTTTAACTGTGCCACAGTCAACTGGAATATCCAGCCTTTCGCAGTCCTTTCCCCGTGCAGCTCCTCCTGCCAAGGGGAAAGCAAACTAATAGGGATGTTTGGTAGCATGGCAGGAGAAATCCAGGAGCAGTCTTGGGACCAGCGGGCTCCCATCACACCTCCCGGGAGACTTCAAACACAGCCCTCAGCCTTACGTCGCCTGTGAGCTGAGACTGATCCTTCCAAACCTCCTTTGAGCTGTGGAGAGGCAAGTTCCCAGACTGGAGAGTAATCCATAGGTGAGGCATTAGTCAAGTCCATGAAACATCAGATTCCCCCAAGTCATCTTCACAAGAAAAATGCAAAAGCAAGACCATTTCTACAAAATGGTTGTGAGTGATTTGTATCTTGCTTTTCTCTCCATGTACTTGGTCCAAGGGAAAAGGTTCACTACGTGGCAATCCTACACATGGTATTTCTTTCTTTAGGATCTATAGCAAATTTCCAGCACAGATGAAGCTTAAACTGTAATAAAGAAGATTCAAGGAATCATGATACAACCATGCTCATAGGGCAGGGAAGGGCAGAAAGAGCAGACCACCCTGGAATGCTGTGCTCGATGTCCTGGGACACCTGGGTGAGAGGTGATGGGTGCTGTGCTGCTGCCCATGGTTGTGCCTCTGTGGGCACCGGCAGGACTCCTGCCGTGCCAGTGTGATCCTGGACCAAACACAGTGCAGCTCCCTGAAGGGCTTACACCAGTTTATGTCACCTGTTTCTGGGCTGGAAGCTCATTTTCAGAAATTATTTGTGGGATTTGTTTAAGCACTCACTGCAACGTAGCAGAGATGTGCATCTCTTCTGCTAGCACAGTGCAGCCACTGGATAACCAGCTGAGCAGCGACAGCTTATAAAAACACCCTGTCAGTCACAAACCTGCACATATTACAGGGTAAGAGGGTGCTGGGACAGAGGAACAGGCTGCTTGGTTTTTGCAGGATTTCTGTTCAGTCCTGGCCAGGTATCAGGCACCAAACTGAGGTGGCTCCAGCCCTGCGGCCATGCTGGGACCAGCTCCCTTGCTGCATCGGTGGATTTACAGTAAATACAAAAACGTGGCCCATGCGGATGACTTGCTACTTGCCATATTTACCTTTTATTATGAAAACACAAGGAGAAAAAACAAGGGCTTGGCCAATGTAAACCTGTGGCTTTCCTCATCCTGGCTCATTCTCTTGTTTCTTGCCCTGTCCTTGCCTCAGTCTGTTCCTGATGTGGCTTGTTCTCAGCCTCTCCCTTTCTCCACAGCTCACCCACACCCTGCCCATCGCTCACCTGCTGTCAGTCGCCATCCCTTAAGGTTAAATCATTAATAAAGTCAATTTTTCCTGAGAGCTCGCCTGCGAGTGATGAGCGGAGGGGGCCTGGGAAGTGGTAGCCTTTCAGGAGCTGCTTGTACTTTGTGTAGAACAGATCCAAACTGGAGGAAGACAAACTCAGACCTTCCAGGCCCCAGAAGCACCATAGGGCCACCAGCTCACGTGGGACAGTGTCACTGCCTCGTGTTCTTCACCCCATCCCCTCCACTATTCCATTGTGAGGTAAAAAAAAGCATTTTCCGATAGAAAAAGTATGGTGATGCTGTTTTAGCTGGGCTCTTATGCTCTTGCAGACTCAAGGCAGCAGCTCTGGGATTGCCTACATCCCTGTGGCTCTGGCTCACCGCTGTATTTCTCACAGAGGAGGGATGAAGCAGCCGCACTGGTCGCATCCCTGAAGTCATTAGGGCCAGGGCTGCCAGCTCAGCAAAACGCCGCTGCTCTCCCACAGCCCAAAAGGCTCTCCTGGGGCAGTTTTCAGGCTCAGACTCACCATCTGCTGACAAACCTTGCTGTGCCAGTGCACAGATGTGCTAACATCACTCTAAAATAAACAAAAATAAAATCCCAGTTGTTTTCTAACTGGCAAACTAACTCATTTTCAGAATTGGCTCCAGGTTTTCCAGAAAATCCAACCTCTGTAGGGGCCAACGACAGAAAGAAATTCAAGATTATCACCAGGCTGAGAAGTCACTGCTCTCAGCTCAAGCATCACTGGGCTGTTGTACCAAACCCCACAATTCTGCCCAAGATGGCAAATTAAAGCACCAGGATTGAATGGGAAAAGGCTTTCCAATCACATTGTGTTTGAGACTTTGAAGATTTTCTGTATTCTAGGACCGAAGACAGTAAAAAACTTCTGTGAACTGAAAAAGTCAAAAAGCCTTTTGCAGCCTGGGACTGATTCATTCAAACTGAAGCCCTGAGAAATTATTGAACATTTTATTTTGACCTTGAAACTATTCTACTACACAGAAACACTGTCAGGGAAACATTCTTCTTACTTCAAAAGTCAAAATATGATTATTCCCATTATTTCAAAACAACTATTTTTAATTTAAATTTTCTGTCATTTTCCCCCACGCTCTGTCTTGGCATTTCCTAAATGTCTTTATCATTCAAATGTTAATAATCCAAATAGCTCACAAGCTCTATTTTTAGTTTGCAGAGATTAAACATGCTTCACATTAATGGATCTTCTAATGCTTTACTTCAGTTCATTCATTTTCCTTCCTCAGTGAATAGGAGACTACTCAGAAATCAGCACAGCTTGTTAGAAAAGACAAAATGCCTAATAAATTATCGAGTGTATTTCTCAGAGTGCAGCTATCATTCTCTGCAAAGAAAAACTATAGTTTAATTGACTTCCTAGCAAAAGCAATGTTTAGACAGATGGTGTGGAGAATCATCTGACTGTTATTCCGTAAATTGCCATGTTTAAGTGACAGGGATGTTTGGGAAACACGAGTGGGCAAGACCAGTTGTAGCAGAGGCAGTCATCCCCCTCCGGCTGCTGCGTGCCGCTGGCACGTCCCTAATTTTGTCAGAGATTCGCATGGACTTCACGGAGGCTTTGTGCCCGGCATCATGGAGCTCAGTGCCCCACAGACTGGGGGCTGCTGGTTGAGATGTGGAGGTGGCCAGGTCTTTGCTTAAAAATGGTTAGTGAACTTTTTCAGAAAAAAAAAAAATTGTCTTCTGCCCAGCTGTGTGAAAAAAGATTTGGAAGGGTGTGAGGTGGGGTGGAGCTGGTAGGCTGTAACTGAGCCAGCTGAGCATCCCTGGGCACCCGGCGTGTGCAGTGCTGAGCGGGACGCTCAGCAGTTTGGATACTGGCACAGGGACCCCAAAGCATTCCCTCCAGGAGCCCACATCCCCTCTGCCACTGCGCAGAAACGGCTGGAAGAATTTCCCAGCAAAGGGCGGCTGCTTTACTGCTTGCTCATCTGAAAACTCATCTGAAAACGAAAAATGTTGCAGAAGTAAATCAAGCTTTAAGGCAGGAGAGTTAAAAAATAAATCCTATTAACAAGCTTTCCAAGTTAAAAAGCCCCATTTAAAGCAAATACCAATACTTTGCTCATTAACAGACTTTTGAGGAAACAAAGCGCATTCGCTTCAATTCTTTTACATTTCATTTTCATTATTTTTGGTATTTGAGTTCGATATATAAACAAGCACTTGGTTATGCATTCAAATTATATAAAAATATAAATAAAAATAAATCCTGAACTATTAGGCTTGTGTCCTTTGGAAAAGTGCTGATATTGGTGATCATCTCCAGAACTTTTTTTCTATGATAAAAAAAATGGAAGATGTTCCTTCAAGCTACATTTCTCTTAAGAAGCTTTTCAGGGCAGAAAAGAACCCTGCCTATAAATTATTTAGACTTAGTCTCACTGGGAAATCAAGTGGCAGAACCAACGCCAACCACAGAGGAACAAGAACATTTTAGGATTGCAGGCTATCCAACCCTTTTCCTGCAGGAGCTGCCAGAAGAGCCTGTGGAAGAGCTAAGCACATTGCCTAGGACTGTCTCCCTGCAAAGCAGAGAGAGAATCCTGTAAATGGGATTTTTAGAGCAGCCGGAGTCAAATTGCAGCTGCTGAAACAGTTGTCTGGCAACGTGACTGCTTCAGCGAGCGTCAGGGCATGCACCCAGGCAGCAATGGAGCTTAAGCTTGGAGTTGGGAATGGGAAGCAGGGTTATTAGGACAAGACAACTGCTTGCTCATCCAGTTGCCAAAGCACCCAAGGGCTCTTATGATGGGCCAAACCAAAGCTTTTGCAGGGGTCTGGGAAGGAAGGTGGAAAGAAGCCTGGAAATGACTCAAAAAAATCTACCTACCTGATGCACTTCACAGCAGCTTTGGCTACGCTAATAAATACCTGCTCTGATAAAAGCCACATGCGCCTTTCCAGTATGAAAGCTTTCATCACCTGGGTTTGCAAGAGAAGGGCCTTGGGCTCAGGTTCTTCTTCAGGGTGGATGTGCCCTAAGCATTAACATCAGGGCAAACCCAAGGCGTCGCAGCCGGGTCTCATGGGAGGATGCTGAGCACCGCTGGACGTGAATGGAGGAACAGCAGGGCCAACGTAAGGCTGTCCTTGCTTGGAGCAGCAGTCAGCTGGGTCCCGCTGGCCGCTGCTGTGATGGAGCGAACAAGAGTGGTGTCACACACTCTGCACCACGGCAGGGAGGCAACGCAGAAGCTGATGCCCTTTAAGAAACCTCCTTCCCTCTGTAAATCTGCCCCGGCTGTTGTGAAACATCACAGGAAGCTAAAAGACTTGCAGAGAAGGCTTGTGTCACCCTTTTCTTTTCCTAGCTTTGCCCTGTCTACTGGTAACATTTCCTGAGGGCCCATCCACATCAGTAATCATGGGTTCTTGGACAGAGATTGCAGGGACCTGACATCCAGGCTGCTTTCCTCATCCCAAGCCCCAGCAGACAACTCCTGCCAAACAGGGCTCTTACATTTCCCCTTAAAGAGGAGTTCTCCCCATCTGTGATGCAGTAACAAAACACAGGAGAAGCACCATCTGTTCATCTAGACGGGTACCAGGGGTACCAATCCTCACCACAGCAATTGCAGCCTTTAATAAAGACATACCACTCCATTTTTCTAAATATTTGGAATGGGTCTAGCCACAGAATTGCTATTCCAGCAGGATTTATTGTTATTTATATTGCATCAACAGCCTTTGGCAACAAACATCATAAGCTGATATGACAGCTTGTGAGTCCTATAACGAACCCTTAAGTACTCAGCTTCCCACTCTTTGCTCTGCAAGCAGGAGTGAGAGATGTGGCTGAGGTGCTCCTGCTCCGAGCACCACCACCAGCAGCTCAGAGAGGAGAAGAGTCCTCTCCAGCAGCTTTTCCCTATGGCTTTATGGACACAGGCTGGGTCTCTCACACATCTCACATCTATCCTCACACCTGCATGTACATCCTTCTCCAACACCACCTTCTTCCTTTGAGCCCAGAGCTCCCACTGCAGTGAAGTTGGATTGTTTTCTAGTTTTTCAAGTGTCAGCAAAAGCCATACGGACTGTAGCTGTTCTGGAATAGAGAAAAATAAAGGCCCATCCCAAACTGGCCGGGATGCTCTCTGCATTCAGCCTCACTGGCCAGCCAACAAGCAGAGCTGTGTCTGTCCTGGGTCCTCGTTGCACCCTAGGGTTCTGCTCACTGATTTTGGACTCCCTGGAGCTGGCTGTAGGACAAGAGCTGTTTTAATGAGAGTTTTCCTGGCAACAGCTGTTTGCCCTGAATAGGGATGTGGGATTAATAACCTTGCTAAAACTTTGCCTTTTCTCCTGAATTTTATTTAGAAACCACACTGGAGCTGGATGTTGGTTGTTTGAAGAACACCAGGTAGGTTGAGGGTGTCACCCCCAACCACTCTATAATTTAGGGCAAGTGTACAGTATCATGGAAAGGAAATTTTGTTCCCAGCATCCAAAGCCAGGAGCTGTGGGGCGAGCTGTGCCCTCAGGAACAGCTATTTTCATAAAATCATAGAAGAGTTAGGGTTGGAAGGTGTTGTGGTTTTGTTTAGTGAGGGGGGGCCTAAGGTGGCAGCTTCTGTAGGAAACTGCTAGAAGTTGTTCCCCTTTATTCAGTGGACTTGGCCGGGCCTAGGGCGAACCTGCTGCTGGCCAAGGCCAAGCTAGCTGGTAGCAGAATGTTCCGTGATAACGCCTCTGCGATAACATATTTAAGAAGGGGAAAACAGGAAAAAAAAAAAAAAGAGAAGAGAAGATGTGAAGCAGCTGAGCGGGGGCAGAGAG
>JAAGAY010006581.1:0-17383 GCA_011801015.1 Ardeotis arabs | reverse complement strand
AAAAAAAAAAAAAAAAAAAAAAAGCCTGGCACAGTATGAGAGAAGTCTGAAAATGTGCTAAAGGTTTTGTAGGGGATCAACAACACAAATTACAATAATTCAAAGTATGTAATTTAGAAATTCTTATGTTTTGTGAGGCATTATTGTGCCTGTCTGAAGTTTCTGACTACTTTATCAATGCTATAGAGTATTACAGATGTATGAGTGTAAATATGAGGAAAGTGTAGTTGCCTGCATTTATTGACAACACCACTGACCTCAGTATCTAGAAGGGGAGTCCTATTTCCAAAATTCTCAAGAACTTCACTAAACAGGCAAAGCAGTCACCAAAATCTTTAATTCGATGATGGAGACAAAAGAGGACCTTAAATTATTGGAGAGGTTTAAGATTTGCTGAACTGTTGTATCATCTTAACATCTGAATGAACTTGTCCCATGCATCTGGCCTTTTCACACTACCTAAGGACTGCAGTGTTTTTCTGGATGTCTTTATCATCTAGCAATATATAGAAATTTACAGAATTCTTGTAGCACTGTAATCACAGATATGTAATCCAAAACCTAGCTTTACTGAATGTGAAAAACCCAAGTCCTATTTTAGAGAATCAGTCTTTTAATGAATTTTAAAGACGAGTTACTCGCTAACAGTTTGTTGGCATGCTCTACTGCTTTCTTAGGCAGTTGCTCAAGGTGATTTTCAGAAAGCAGTGATGTGTGTGCAGCGCTGCAAGGATATGTTGATGAAATTACCAAAAGAGGTAAGTGTAATCATCCCTTCTTTATCATTCCAAACTTTGACAATCTAATTTCCTCTCTATATGTTAAAGAATGATATAAGCCATATAACATTTTGAAAAGTATTCTGAACTGTGTCTCTGTTCTGTGGTTGGTTGTTTTGAGATTTTCTTACTAAAAATTTTGCATGAAAACAGCAGATTTTTTTTCTTCAAAGTTGTTTTTTTTTCCTCATTTCTCATAGTTTATAATTTGAAATAGAATGATAAACTATTCTTAAAGAATGAGAGAAGACAAATCAGCAAGCAAGGCAAAAAGATTTCTAAATTGAATATGCCTTCTACTGTTCTACAGAACCAACTGCGTTTTACATCTTGATCTTCTTCACTTGTACCCATGGGAACTTTTGTCTAGAGACAGATGGGACAAGAGAAGAGCTGAGTTACTAAGCTTTTGATATGCAAGTCCATCACTACAGTACTAATCTTCATCTCCGTGAAGTTGTAGAGCTATGAATGGAGGATTCCCACGTGTTTTTGTAGTTTTGTGTCACAGAACAATGTCCAAAGAAAACAAACTGTAGCATATGCAGACTAGTTCTTTGTTTGCAAAGATAAGTCTAGTATGTTTAGATCAGAATAAACTTCCCCATGTTTGTTTTCATTTGCTTACTTTAATGTTTTCCCAGTATTTAGAAACATTTTGTTCCTGTCTTGGTGGTACAGGTAATAAAATTCAAATGAGTAGATGTGAGTTTTGAAAGGGAAATATGGTTGGAGTTTAATTGGATTTTTAACCAATTTAACTCCAACCAATTTTAAATTGTTTTTTTTTTTTTTTGTGATCTGCAGGCCTTGTTCAGTGCATCTGAGTGACTAAGTCAGTTGCAGGGATCTAGCTTTGATTTGAGTAGTAAGAGCAGAGTTTCTTACTGTGAATTGCTGAAAATGCTCACTGCAATCTTTGCATTACTGTTCCTCATTCATTTTAAATTAGTTTCACCCTTTCTCCTTAAACTCCTCCATTAAATAATATTAAACTTCTCGTGGTGAATGCTCTTCACAAATCAGGAGCATTGATGCAGACAAGGAAAAAGTTTCTGATGATGAGAGATACAATTTACTTCTGGTTTAAAGAGTGCTATTTAAACAATGAGAAAAAAGGAAATGGCTAGTGATTGCTGAGTGACTTTGAAACTTTTGAACCACTAGGTCCTTAACTCCCATTGTATCAGAGAGCACTTGTGAAATATCACAAGGAGATTGCTGTGTTATAGTAATGTATGGTACCACAGATCAGCTGGAGAGGATTTGCAGCTTCTGAATCATCAGTGGTCTATGAACCATAACTGGGAACTCTTGCCCTACAGACTGAAATGCCAGAATTGTTCCAAACACTTGTGGTTCAGAGAGATGCTAGGTTTATGGGAATATTTACTGTTATGCTTGACACCTGGCACACAGTCATTCACTGAAATGGCATTTGAACTATCCTTTGAAATACTTCTTTTTGAAGCATGCAAGTAAATGACTGGGGTATGCCACAGTATGCGTACATCATTATGCTAAACACTTTGCATGAAGGCCTCTCAATACAATAAACTTTCTGTTCTGGAAAGCAAATGTTCATAAATTACCTTATAAAAACAAGGGTTTCACATCTGAGAGTGATCAGGTTTTTTGTTTATGCCTACTGAATCTGTGCTTTTGTTCCTGGATTTCAATGAGATAATAAATGAGATAAGCAAGATGCTGTGCTACCTCTCTCATTCTTGCCTGCAGATTTGAAATCTGTAGTCACTTGCAAGAAAGGTAATTTATACTTGGAAAAGAAAGTTACTGCAGAGGTAAAAATGTATGTAAATAGTGTCAGCCTGTTAGCATATAAAATGATTTTTCTGTCTCTTCTTTGGGTGACATATGACAGCTGTAAATCATTTCAAAGGAAAGATAAGTTGTTATGAACAAACATTGTCAGGGCTGACTGATGAAGCAGAAAGCAACAGTCCTCTGAATAACCAAGCATTGTCAAAAACAGTTTCCACCTAAAACTTGCAATGTGGATGATCTTTTTTTAACCCCAAAGAGACATCCTGGGAAAAAGGCTACTGTGGAAGAGGTAGAGTCCTCTTCACTTAACTGTATAAAGCTTTTTGTCATTTTAAAAAATGAAATTATAATATTCCAGTTTTTCCTCTCAAGTTTCAATTTTTTATTGTTTACTTTGCACAGTTTAGTGCTTTTAGTGTGATTTCTTGAGGAGCTATTCTACCTCATGTTTTCAAAAATTCCACTGTTTTGCATGTCCTGGACTTGTTGATGATGCTTCACTTTACTACACAGTCATAATTCCATTTTAGTCATGTTCAATATCCCCTTGTATAAGGTTTGAAGAGATAACAGTGGATATATCTTTAAAGTAAAATGCATTTTAAAGAATCTGAGACTGGAGTGCCATAGATCTAATGATGTTTCTGCAAGAATGTTATAAAACCAGGAGTCTTTTATTGCAGACCTGTTACCTGTCAATCCTCTGTTACAATTTTGGAGTGGAAACCTATAAATGGAAGAGGTATGAACAGAGCTCCTTCTGGCTCAGGTAATGTGCAGAGGCAAAAAAAATAAAATTATGCTTTTGAGATGTAAAAATATGTGTGAAAGAGAGGGGGGAGCAAGGGAAAGTAGAGATTTAATTAAAAATATGAGAATGCAAGACTTAGCTGAACCAGATTAGCTAAGCAGATGCTTAGAGACTGTCTTACTCTGTTCCCTAACATTTATGTCTGCTTTCCACATTGATTTTCTTGTCATTAGAATTAAAGTATTTTTGTTGTTCTCATCAAGTCTCTCCCTAACTCTTCTTCCAAAGATATTGTTATTGTGAAGAGGCTCCTCCCAGTTCTTGTGCCATTCATAAGTGATAATGAGGAGATTTGAAAACTTTGGAAAAGAGTGTACCAATTCCTCTGACCAGTTTTAAATGAATTTGTTTTAAACATATTTGAATTTCTCATAAAGGAGGTGCTTCATTGAGAGCAAATCCTTGACAGAAGAAAGACAACATCAAGGTGAAACAGACACAAACATCAAGGTGAAAATGGGATAGCTAGAGATGGTTTAAGTAGGATCCAACTAAGTAATGTGGTACTACTAGGGAAGAAATAAGGTAGAATATCAGGAAGACTGTCCTCATGCTGAGGTCACAGGCTCAGCTCAGAAAATTTGTTTTTAATTCTTGTTGTTCTTTTTCGTTTAAATAGGCGGAAGAAAATGAATGCGAACATATCAAATTCAAAATAGTTAAGGTCATGTATGTTGTCAAAGAGGATCTGTAGAAATGCTTAGAATTAGTTACAGCTGGTGCTTTGGATATTCTTTTATGTTTTATTCTTGTGGAAAATTAAATACCCAGAATTTGTGGAGGAAATACGTATTTGCAAAGTGCAAATAGTCATCTGGAGAAAGAGATGTAGCTCCATCTAGTGGATTAAGATTTCCCTGTACTGAGAATATATTAGATTAGGAAACAATGCCCAGTTAATGTTTTTTCTTTCTGACAGTTCTTCTTTCATAGCATTTGCAATCAAGTCTAGTTTTTCTTTTAATTATCACTATGTTTTCTCCTGGGTGGTCCTTTCTGCTGTCATTTAACTTTTAGAAAAACAGTGAGGAATCATTTGATTTGCTGTGATCTTGAGACCTATTTGATTTGCTATTGATTTGCTGTGATCTTGAGACCAGGTCGTGTATAACATTTGTGTATGTCAGGTCGTATAATATGTCATATTATATGTCAGGTGAGAATGAGAATACTTGCTTCTTCAAAACCTCTATGGTTAAAACTGATAAAGCCTTCTGAAATGTTTGAATAGAAGATGTTACAGAAGGTGGTGCAACAGGTTGAAGAAAGTACAGTTTTTAAGTGAGGATTATGAAAGGGTTTTTTTTTTTTTAAGTACAGTTTTTAATGTGAGGATTATGAAAGAAAATAAAATTTTCTGTTCTCTAATAAGAGTGAGTACTGAGATTAGTTTGTGTGATTTATGTGGTTTCTGACTAGTTAAGAAGTGGGAAAGGATAGGAGTGTTGCACATACCAGAAGACTGGCTGAATTTATCTCTGTCATCTCATTTAATTCTAACTTTCACTTGTCGTTGATAGCCAGAGTTATGACATTGGGAAGATGGACAGGAAATATTCTGTTGGCAAAGAAATGCAGGTAAGAAATAGAGAAATTGCTGTTTACAAATAGGAAAATTTTATTATATGATCAGTGATTCTTTGGTTTCCTCTTTGGTACTGTCTGCTGTGAAGTTTGACAAAGTTGCAAGTTCAGTTGCTATGAGCATCAATCTGAGAGTTCGGTCACTGATGGGCGCCATTAAATCACATTTGAATCTACGATTTCTCAGAAATTAAATTGCAGAAAGTAAGGCTGAAGTAGACCCTGAAAGGCCATCTCTTCTTCCCTTTTCCCTCTTCTTTCAAGGCATCATCAATTACATCTGTGTCATTTCTGATAGGTATTTGTCTGTCTCATTCATAAGCCTATTACTCCTTTTACTACCCACAGTGGATATGGAGATTTTAATCTCTTCCTCTTTATATAAATAATTTATATATTTTAAGGCCATTATCATGTATATCTGTGGGTTTTTTTTTTCCTTTTTTCTTCTCTCAATGAAGTTTGTACCTCTTGTTCCTTCAGTTTCTTTCATTGTGTTTTTATCAGATCTCTCATTTTCCTTGCTGCCCTCCTGTTCTCCTCTGAACTCTAGTTGATTCATGTCCTGTATGAATTACAATGTTGAAGACTGGATACACTTCAGAACTGAGCAATCTCTTTATATGTCTGATACCAGGCAGTCATTCTTTTGACTCAAAGAGCTTTTATTTTTCATTACCTTAAATTTCAAGTCTTTTGTATTCATATGTATGTTCATGTGTGGCTACTTTTTTTTTCCCTGCTCTTCAGATGGCATTTAAGTTTCCAGTTTGTTTTTCTTTCCAGGCTAAAGTGCTGCGATTGTTAGCTACAGCCTATTTTGAGTGGGATTGCAATCTGTATCTTGACAAGGCATTGGAAGCTATAAGCTTGGCAAATCAGGTAGTAATGTGTTACTGTATTTCTGATGTGCAATAGTCAAAACTCAGGATTTTATTAACATAATAATATGGACTACATGAATCACTGTGGTGTGTTATTCTTGGCATCAGACAGAGGTATGTTTGCATTGTTTTGGTGTTCCCAGCTTTTTAATAGAGAAATATACTTCTTTGCATGTAGGTGTAGAGTTGTTTTACTGCCTCATATCTATTAATAGGGAGGTCCTTTGATAATAATGTGACTAAAATTCCTCTTGCACTTATTCAGGAAACCTGTACAATCAGAATAAACTACAGGGTGGTCCACCTGAGATTTATAGGAGCTGGCTTTTTATGCATCATACCTTTTATCTTGCTTTGACTTTGTCCATAGTACTTAGTCCAAGCTTCAAACACAGTTCAGTATTGAAAGCTGTGTAGCCAGGCTACATCAGTCTTATTTAAAACAAGTTATTTAGCTCTTGCACTTTACTAACATGACTGTATTTCTTCTGGAACCTAAAAAAATGAGCTGTATAAACACACCAGCTACCCTGAAGAAAGTTCATATATCTCTAAGCAGTCACAACAGTGAGGTCTGTTGCTCTTGTACAAATTCTGTTTCCCATATAAAGACTTGAATTAATTTTGTGCTTCTGACTTTTCAGTTTAGTTAGAGTAACTTAAATTTGAAAAACTTGTATTTGTCTTTGGTTGATGATCTTAAAATTTCCATTATCTGTTTCGTATCAAACAAGTTTTAAGTATAAAATCCTGTTTTAACTGAAATCTCAAATTCCGTTTTCTACATGCTGTTAAAACTTTCAGACAGATGATGATGCATACACTTACTCATGAGATCAGGATAAAAGGCAGTGTCTTTTAATCATTCAAATAACATACTACTACAATATCTAAGCCCTCTGCAGTTCTTACTGTATTTACTTTCACAAAACCTTTTGAGGTGGAAGGTGTTTTTATAATCATTTTTTTGTAATCTATGTTTTGATATTGCATGGGGGTATGGAAAACTAGAAGAAAAATTTTATTCTAGAGTCTGAAATGTGCATTGTTTTAATGAGAGCTGTTGTATATGGTCTTTATTTCCATTTGCTCCCATTGTTGTTCTCTCCTAAATTTCGTATTATTACAAGCTATTTTCAATTTTGCTCATATTAATTTTATAGTAAGCCAACCAATTCACACATAGAACAGCAGGGAATATTTCTATCATAGAATCATAGAATAGTTTGGTTTGGAAGGGACCCTCAAGGGTCATCTAGTCCAACCCCCCTGCAAGGAGCAGGGACATCTTCAACCAGATCAGGTTGCTCAGAGCCTCATCCAACCTGACCTTGAATGTTTCCAGGGATGGGGCATCCACCACCTCTCTGGGCAACCTGTTCTCAGTGTTTTATAACCCTCATTGTAAAATATTTTTTCCTAGTGTCCAATCTAAATCTACCCCCCTCTATTTTAAAACCATTACCCCTCGTCCTATCACAACAGGCCCTACTGAACAGTCTCTCCCCGTCTTTCCCGTAGGCCCCCTTGAGGTACTGGAAGGCTGCTATAAGGTCTCCCCAGAGCCTCCTCTTCTCCAGGCTGAACAGCCCCACCTCTCTCAGCCTGTCCTCATAGGAGAGGTGCTCCAGCCCTCTGATCATCTTCGTGGCCCTCCTCTGGACCTTCTCCAGCTGGTCCATGTCCTTCTTATGTTGGGGGCTCCAGAGCTGGATGCAGTACTCCAGGTGGGGTCTCACCAGAGCGGAGTAGAGGGGGAGAATCACCTCCCTCGACCTGCTGGCCACGCTCCTCTTGATGGCAGCCCAGGATGGAGTTGGCATTCAGTATTGTTCACCTTCTATTTAAAAGTATTGTAAGTGGGCCACAGGAAAATGAAAATCAAGTGTTTCTTGCTTTCATTGTCCTAGTGGTCCTTCGGCAGTATAAGAATAAATAATAAAGATGCATGTTGCATTTAATTAAAAAAAATACTACCAGTTGCCTACCTATTGCTTTAGTCATTAAAATGAGACTGAAGAATACAGTGGAGTGTATGTGATTTCCTGATATTTGTCTGTGTTATGAATGTGTTGGACTCTCACGTGATCTGTATTATACAGACAGCTGTCCAAGTAATGTATTGTTTTTCATTGTGCAGGAGAATTTGCATCCAGCAGGGTTTTTTTTGAAAGTTAAAATTCTTCTTAAAAGTGGAGCATCAGATGAAGATATCAACTCAGGTATCACAGTTCTGTATAGTTTTCCTAGTAAGGTCATACTACTCCATATCCAAGAAGACGGCCTGAGTTGTAGAAAGAGATTTTTTTTTTTTTTAATTTTCTTTCTTGTGTGTTTTAGAGGAATTTTCATTAGCTAAATATCCTTCTGGTTTTGGAGTGTGAAACATAGTGTTCACAGAGGAGTTATGCAGGTTCTAATGTAAGTTTGAATTAAGCATAATTTTATTATTGTTGAGAATTTAAATAGACTTGCTGGAAATAGGGAAAGACTCTGAAGCCTATTAGAATGAAGACAGTGAAAATATAGCCATGTAAAGGTATGGTTTATTTTAGACGTGTGCCTAAGTTTACTCAAAAAGGGTGGAGGCTGATTGTCTCTTATGCAGTCAGCATAGGAGAAAGGCTTTGTGAAACACTGATCTTCTCTGTGTGAGATTGTGCATTTTGGCCGAGAAACATCAAGTGCTAATCAGTGTATTATTATAAACTTGTGTTACCAGAGTTTATCTAGGGTATATAAACTGTTCTCTCCTTATTCCTCAAACCTTTCATTTGAAGAGAACTTATTTTTGTATTGGCATAGGATGAGAAGACGTTTTTGGAGGGACTTTAATATACAAATACTTTAATATACAAAGGATAATGTATCAGGAGCAATTTTTTTCCGTAAATAATGAAATCTTAAGGAAGACAGGCTTTGTACTCTTCGTGGTTGGAATGCATCAGATGCGTAATGAATGCTCTGAGAAATACATGTAGGTTGAGATGAGGAATTTCTTGCAGAGACCTGAATGGTTTGAATGCTGGCAGACTAGCAGGAATGGAAACTCCACTTCAGATTGTTCCTAGGGAATTTCAGCCAGCTTTCAAGTGGATAGTTATTCAAAACTTACCATTGCAATAGTTGGCTTCTATTCAGTAGTTTGAATTGTGAAGCCATAGTATTGCCTATTGAAACACACTCTGCTTATATTTAGTAGCACTAAGACTTAAGTCAGTTTTTCAAGCAAGTTTATTAATGAGTAGATATCTGCATTGTCTTGTATGACTGGCAGAAAAGAGTGTTGTGTCTATGCACTGCAACTTCTCTTTCTTTTGAGTTCAGGTTCCTGCTAAGTTTTAGGTATTTGATGAAAATATTGTATTGCGCACTTGTACGCAGGTGCCTTAGAAATGCTTCATTTAGCTGCTGTTACAGTCATGTCCCTATGTGTTCCTTCTCTGATCTCATCCAAGCTACGACCGTGTAAGTCTTGTTATTAACCATCCAGCACAGTCTGGCAATTTTTAAACTTTATCTGAGTGGTCTAAAACTGATACCTTCTTACGAACACCAGTCAGTTCAACAGATGATGCTAAAGGCGTTAGACATAAGTAGTTCCAGTTGCAGTGTGATACTACCACACAGCTTGAGCTCAGCTGACCTCAGTCTTAAGTGATTCCTGCTGGATAAGGATGAGATATTTTGATGGAAAGCAGCTTGAGGCAAAAGTTTGTGCTACTAATGTCTATGCTGTGCCTATTTAAAGAGATAGAGGGCTACAATTCCTGTGCTCTCAGTCTGTCACCTTTCTGTAGTACTACGTTAACTGTACAGCGAAAGGAAAGTCAAAGCACAATAGACATGGTTTATTCTTCCTTTTGTTTTAGAACTATTATCTTGGGGTTGATTTTTGTTTTGTTTTGTTTTTCAAAGAAGCTGTAAGAGGTAAATGGTAAATTGAGCGGTTAAGTGTCTAAGTTGATTAAATAATCTCAACTGCTTTGTGTTCCATCTAGCTGTTGCAGAATTCTTGCACCATGAGATATCTTTAGACTTTTGTCTGAATACTGCCAAACTGCTGCTGGAGCATGGAAGGTATGAAAGCATCACTAAGTGGGGTGAACACAGTATTTGGGCTTTGTAGGTCTCCTTTTATAAGCAAAGAACATCTACTATAAAATGACGCTTTATTTTAAAGAAAAACTTAGTCTTGAACAGTTTTGACAGGGAGCCTGTCTTTTATAGCAAGGTGATACAGATTATGGTAGCAGTAGAACAAGGTGTGAAATAATCTTGAGTGGCAATTTGCAATGCTGTAGCCTTAATTTGGAAGGATTAAGATTCTTCTAATGTAATTTTAATATATAATCTGGAATAATATGAGTCTGGAGTTCTCTGACTGAAATCTTTCTTCCATATTAACTAACCAACTTTCAGAATTAAAGAGTTTGTATTCCTAGAAACATTCCTGTGAAAAACAGTGTATGGATGAATAAGTTACTGCAAATTAAATTGAGGCATGAAATTTCACACTGTTGAATACTCTATCATGATTACCTATGTATATGCTTCTATTTTGCAGTAAATTCTTACTCTTTCATTGTGAGGAGTAAACTCCCTTCTGAATACTTGTGGAACAAGCATGCGTTAATAGAAAGTTACTACTGAATAGATGAACTACAGTGAATTCATACCTTGACTCACTCTTTCAGTGTGACTGTATGCCAACAGTATTAATGAGAAACGTGTGAATATGTTATTCTTTAGAATGGGAAATTAACAGCTCTTCTTGTGCAGCCTCTTAAAAATACATCTGTGTGAATAGGGAATCAGTTGGTTTTGATTTTCTGAAATCTGTGCCTGAACGATTTGAATCTTCACCTGACCTTGGAAAAATTGCCCTACTCCATGTTGAGTTCCTGTTGCAGAATAAGAGGGAGCTGCTTGCTAAGCAGAAGGTTGAAGAAATTATTATAGGTCTGTATCCATCTTTTGCTGCTGTTTACTGAAAGCTGGATTTATTTGGCTAAAGTCTTGAATACTGATTGTCACTTTTTTGCTTATTCTCATCTTTATTTCTATTTGTTTGTTTTTCCTTTTGTTTTTTTTTTTTTCTTGCATGGCATCTCTCAACTTGAATGACATGGCAACATTCAACTCTCAATGTTGAATGGCAGTAATGATACAGCTCAGGTTAAATTCACCTGCTAGAACAATTCCTTCTTCTTAGTGTAGACTGTGTGTGACTGATTCATGTGAGATTAGAAACATTTATCAGAAGTTCTGTGTAATATTAATACTCTGTGTAATGTCAATACTTTGTCCATCCAGCCCAATGTGGTTTTGTTTGTCAGTATTAAAACAGGTTGCATACCCTTGTTTGAGTAGTAAAGTAACAGTTTCTTTTTCAGGTCTGTTGCACTTGTAGCACTAATATTTTTTTTACTGTCAGATCTGCTGGAAATCAGTATTTGACGTTGCATCAAGCTAGATGCAAGAGCCACATTTATATTGTTCAAGTATGAAAATATGTACTGTTTTTTGTTGTTTGGTTGGTTTGGAGACTTTAGAAGCAGGATATGAAACACTAGGTCATGGCTGAAACTATTGCTATGTCAGTGTTGTTTGTTGTAGGCTATGGGACAGTCTTTCTCAGATAGTTCTTAAGTGTTTCTCAGTGTGCTTCTTAAAGTTCTTGTAAAGTGATTACTTGCAGTATCTTTTCAGATCATTATACTGGGAAACAGCTGTTGCCTGAGGCCTTGAACCAGCTGCACATCATCCTGTGGGACAGAGCTGCCAAACATTATGAGGTTTGGGACCAAACAGTATTGTTGTTATTTGTATCAGTGAAAATGAAGATCTGCTTTTTCTGACCTCTTTGGTATGTCTATTTTTGGTTAGAGTTCAAGCTCTTACTAACATCCCTGTTCCAGCTGACACTAGTTTTATTTTTATCCAACTGGGTGCTGTTTTCCATTACAACATCACATTTCAGGTAGCCTCATCTCAAGGTTTGTACTGAGAACAGTTATGGCCAGAATTGATCAACCAAGGAACCTGTGCAGCCCATCATTCTGTTTTTGTCCCGGGAAGATTATAAAAACCTGAAAATATTCTTTACATTGAGCTCTTTATTTTATAGTTCCTACCATGTGATGGTCAGTTGTTGCTTTAAGGAGCATGAACTGTTATCATTTGTACATTGATTTTCTTTTTAGCCTACATAAAGTAGGTTTGGATGCTTACATTGTCTCTTGGTTCATATATGTTTGTAGTGTGAGTATATGAAAGTTCTGTTTTTCAAAACCAGATACCTTCTCATTCTTTCAGTATTTTGAGAAGACAGCTCATGTTCTACTCTTGTATTTCTGTCATATGCTCATTCCTTGAATATATAAAAAACCATACGTTCCATTTTAGTGCTCTCATCTGTGTAGTCAAGAAGGAATTTTGCTAATGACACAGCTTCCTTCCTCCTCATTTTAAAATAAATTATCCAAATTGGAACTATATTTGGGAGTACCATCTTCAGCTTGATATCATCAGGGTTCACAGTCTAAACGGGGTAAACACTTTTTTGTCTTTTTCTCTTAGTTTGAGTTGCTTTGCATCATGTAGAGAGAGGTTTTTAAAAATAATATTTCTGTTTTGTATTTAGTCATAAGAATGTCCTTTCTGGGTCAGACAAATGACCCATCTAGTCCAGTGTCCTCTCTTTGATAGTAGCTGTAAGAATAAGGGAAGAGTAGAAATAGGTAAAGCCACGAGAATATACTTGATTATCTAAATCTTTCATTTTTTATGACTTTTTTTTTAATTTAATTTGGGAAAACATCGGCAGTTTAGTCACTTAAATGAGGATGTGTTTATTTTGGTTGTTTTGTTTTGTTTGTTTGTTTGTTTTTTAATTTCCTAGGCAAAAAGTTATTCTGAAGCTCTTCACTGGTACAATTATTCTGTCAGCTTCTACACACCTGGGCAGATAGATCAGAACTTGGCTAAATTGCAGAGGAACATGGCTTCTTGCTATCTTCACCTGAAACAAATTGACAAGGTATATATAGTATATATGTATACATATTTATTTATTTGCATTGTTTTTACTTTTGTAGCTATGTCATTGGGACTTAATTTATATCTTTGTTACTCTACCTCTTCTGCTTTGAGAGAGGGAACTGTCTTAGCCTACCTTGCATCATCTGGCAGAGAGATGTTCATCATCTTAGCTGCTATGGGGGCCTCTTGTATCACCTATCATTCTGTATAGGAGAAACAGCCCAAAGTTGTGTGACCATGCCTCAGTATATCAGGTTTCTTCTCAGATTAGAGGTCCGCCTCTCTTCAAGACAGATGAGCTGTGGCAGGAAAAACATTTGATGCGTCTCACCAGAACTTCCCACAGCAGTGTGTTAGCCCTCACCTCTGCAGAGAAGTGCACCTGCTTTACCTGTCTAGGCCTTCTGGTTTGGGGGTGTTAAACTCCACAGTTTGGAGTGGCAGAAGGGAGTTTAATTTTTCAGCCTTCTCAGGGCTTCTCTTGCTTTCTGATTGTGTAGCTCTTATTTTGAGGAACTGCCTTTTTCCTCAGTCTGGTCATTGTCAGTCTTTGGTGCCATCTTCTGCTCTCAACACTTTTCTTTCCAGCGAAGATGTCGCCAAACCAAACTTACTGAGTAATTATATAAATATCAACAATGTAACAATTAACAGTTTGTGTATTTTTTTAGCTCTCTTCTATTGCATATTATATTACTGATTTAAAGATCTCATTGTACTGATTTCCTTTAATATCTTCTCTGAATAGGCTAAAGAGGCAGTTAAAGAAGCAGAGAGGTGTGATCCAAACAGCATCTTTACTAAATTCAGTGTCTATAAGATTGCAGTGATGGAGAAAGATACTGATAAAGGTAGAACTTGAAAGATAAAGGGTCCGCTACAAGGACCTTGAAGTTACCAGAAAATACATTAATTACTGAGATGACTTACAGAATGACATGTCTCTGTAGATTCTTCTTTATAATGAGTTCTGCCATTTAATATTTTAATAAGAATCTTAGCTTAAGTAATGAAAATTGAGAAATATGCTCTATACTTAGAATACAGAGTAACATGCAAAGCCTATTTTCCGATGAGTTCTGTGTCAAGTAATTGTTCTCTATAAATCTTTTTAATGACAGCATAATTTGATTGCATAATATAGAGTGGGAACCACAGCACAGTGTGAACATAAAAGCAGCAGCACCCTTAGCATAAGCCAAGATGTGGGAGCTTGGAATTGTGCCCAAACAGTGTGTTAGACAAAGTCTTCTGTCTTCAGTGACAAACAGTTATTTAGCAGAGCAAAATTAAGGATGTGAAATAGAGTTTCATTTTTATGGCATCTTTGTTTCCTTAGTTTAGTAGCTTGGAAAGCCTTTTGGCACCTCTCTAGGAATAAATGCATAATTGTGAAGTGCTGGTATGGTCATGTTTTCTTGTCTTGATTTTTCATATTGAAAAAAAATTACAGCCTTTCATAGGTCATTTCTAAAGCCTCGTTGAAACAGCAGAACTTTCCACCTTCCAATTGCTTCTATATAAAAAAAAATTTCCTATGTATATTTCAGCTGTGGAAGCAGTTATTGAAATGGGGAAGCTAGCAGAAGAGCCATCTCAACATGAGGATAAGCTGAGAGTGGATGAAAATACAGGCACTAACCTCCTGAGTTTAGCTGCCCAAATTGCTTTAGAGGTAGAGCAGATAACATCTTTGCTTTGCTTTATCAATATAAGTACGACAGCTGTAACCTGTGTAAGCTGTCCTAGAAATTCTAAATTCTAAATACTAAAAAGTATTTCTAAGTATTTCATGCTTCCATGACCAAGGTCTCAATCAAACATGTTGTGTAAGGCAAAGTAGCAATTGATTTCACATATAAATAAATTGTATTTTAAAATATACTCTGGAGAAGAGAAGGCTCCAGGGAGACCTTATAGCGGTCTTGTAGTACCTAAAGGGGGCCTACAGGAAAGACAGGGAGAAACTCTTCAGTAGGGCCTATTGTGATAGGACGAGGGGTAATGGTTTTAAGATAGAGGGAGGCAGATTTAGATTGGACATTAGGAAAAAAAAATTTACAATGTGGGTGGTGGAACACTGGCACAGGTTGCCCAGAGAGGTGGTGGATGCCCCATCCCTGGAAACATTCAAGGCCAGGCTGGATGAGGCTCTGAGCAACCTGATCTGGTTGGAGATGTCCCTGCTCCTTGCAGGGGGGTTGGGCTAGATGACCTTTAAAGGTCCCTTCCAACCCTAACTATTCTATGATTCTGTGCAGAGACCTTTGTTCTTTTTTCCTGCTAGTAGACTTTTGGAATATGCTGTTGCTTTGGGTTTGTTTTGTTGTTTTTTGGGTTTTTTTTTGTGATAACTGAGGTAGTGCAGTTTATACAAAATATGTTTTAATTTATTTTCAGAATGAACAGCGAGTTGTGGCTATCAAAGCTTTGGAGTATTTGTCTCAACATTTACAAGACTGCCAGCAATTATTTGCAGCTTTAAAGTGAGAATTCAATATATTTACAAGAAAAGATACATTTTTCTGGTTTCTTTTTCAAAAAGGATTTATTATATTGAGGAAGGTGAAAAACAGAGTAGTTAAAAGATTAGTTAGCAGTCTTTCTGGTGCTGCAGATGTACCTCAAGCCTGAACTCTTAATATCTATAGATGTTCCAGGTCTCTCCCAAGCAAGTAGTACTAGTTGCTCTCAATTTTATGGTTACATTGTGATTTGAACAGATGACCAACTACAACTCTAATGAGATTACAACAATATATTCGGTAAAAATACCAGTTCATTTGTATCCTCTGATGAAGTGTTATCTTCTTATTGAAGTATTCCATCATGTTTATAAAAACAAATATTGTGAGATAGATGTATTTATTACAATATTTGCTTAAAGCCTTTGTTAAAATACATTTATTTCCTTACTATTACATGATTTAACAGAGTAATATATAAAATAAGGCAGTAGAATGGGAAATAGTATAGTTTTATTCTCAGTTTGACACTTTGAATTCTTCTGAGGGTTCTGCAGGCTGATAGCATAAGGAAGAAAAGTGGGATAATTTCTGGAAAATTAGGACAAAGTGCACTGTTGGAAAAAAATTCTTGTTTCTTCATTGCTTATTTTTCTCATATTTAGATGTTTGGTTCGTCTTACGTTGTCAAAGGTCATGGCAGAAAATGAAGAGAAAAGGTATGTCTGTTTGCAAAACCATTTTCTTACAATGGATATGTTCTACAAATGGTATAATGTTTTCTTACTGGGCTTATTTTCTTGCAGACTAATCAAAAGATTAGTTTTTATGCTAGTAAAACGTCCACCCAGAGGACTTCCCAGCTTGACCTAATGAGACCACATCGGAATATCTTTTCTACTTGTATAACCATTCCTTTAAATATTTACTCTTTACCTTCCTCTTCTATTAATGTGTAAGACTGTCAGGTATTTTTGATGGGGAATGTGAGCTAAGCAGCCTCTAACTTTGACACTAGGATTTGCAAATGGTATGTTGACTTAGTGCTGCTGGATTTTGACTGTCAAGAAAACAATGTAGTGTCAGTGGGTTTGAAGGTTAACCTGCAGCCCCAGAAACTGAGAAAATCTCCTCCTGCACTTCTACAGTGACCTTCACTGCTGCAGGCCTTCAATACTCTTTTTGCATCTTCAAATATTACAAGTTTCCAATGCCTGAGATGTTTGTCAGGGGAAGAATGATTATATCCGTAATTCCAGAGATGTTGTATTCCAACATAAATAATGTGTAAGACAGTTAATCAAACATTTTCTAAACTTAATTTTTCCTCCCTTCTAGAGATGAAGACAACAACTCAATGCTGACTTACTTGACCTTGGGTATGCTTTTGTTTTATTTACATTTTCTGTAGTTCTTCAATCTGTGAACATTTTATTATATTATTACTTCCATACCAACAAAATAGTTAGACTCCTTATTTCCATCTAGGTTCCCAACTTCATGTTGAAATCAGTGAAAATTAAAACGAGATTCAGCAGTGTTGTGAAGCTGGATCTCAGTGTTACAGTTTCTTGCTGTGGAAAGCTTGCAGGCTTGCAACTTAAACATTTTGTGAAATTAAGTAAAACTCCTCTGCATCAGACTTCAGTGTCAGTAAACTTTGAAGAGGCAGTACTTCTTGGCAGCCTTACATATCTTCTCTAAAATGCTGTTTGAGGCACCTTTTGATGTTCTTATAAGTCTCTCTAGTCAAGCATATTAGATTTAAGTTGTGATAATAACTCTTCATCAGGAATTATATAGGAATTTTGGAATTTTGGAATTTTTTTCTTTTTTTTTTTCCTGTTTTCCCCTTCTTAAATATGTTATTGCAGAGGCGTTATCAGGGAACATTCTGCTACCAGTTGGCTCAGCCCTGGCCAGCAGCGGGTCCGCCCTAGGCCCGTCCGAGTCCACTGAACAAAGGGGAAACTTCTAGCAGCTTCTTACAGAAGCTGCCACCGTAGCACCCCCCTCACTAAATAAAACCAG
>JAAGAY010006580.1:0-14231 GCA_011801015.1 Ardeotis arabs | reverse complement strand
TTTTTTTTTTTTTTTTTAGATTCATTGGTATTTACAGATAAAATAAATATTGTGAAAGTAATCCATAGGAAGAGAAACAATGCATTTTTGATAAATGGATTTAATATTCCAAAATCTTTTAACTTTATTTGAAGCAGTCAATAAATCCATGCAGTTATCACCGGAATTTGACAGAGCTTTCAAACTTGAGTGAAATCCTGGGTCTTTTGGTGTCCACAGCAAAACACTAACTGACTTCAGATTTTAACCCTACCACAGTACCTGCACATCTGAGACAAAATTTGTAATTTATATGTGATAATAAGGCTGTTGAGAGGAGAAAACAGTTCAATTAAAGGAACTGATTCTTAGAGCCGGTCAAGGGGAGGAGAAATTATTTTTTAATAAATTAACTTGCTAAATATTGGCAGAAAACCTGGCATTTTTTACCTGAGTGGAGATTTCTACAGTAGATTTATCGACTTCAAGAGTCAGGCACAAAACCACAAAACTCTTTACACAGCAGGGATCCAGCAGGCACACAGGATGCAGAGAACTGACTCAAAAAATGTCAGGGTGGGAGAAAAAAGCAGCCGTGAGGTTTCACATCCAATGTTTAACAGGACGGGCAGGCAACTATGTCCCATTGCTGCACAGTCCACCAGGCTGCTGGCTTACTTATTCCCCGTTCTGTGGTTCAGTTCAGCCCCAGCAGCCCTGCTAAGGACTGCCTGGGAACTGCAAGCAAAGTGGGAGCCACTCATCAACCAACCCTGATTAACTTTGAGAGAAAATGTGCTTGTGCCATGGCTTTGCTCTGCCAGTCCTTTTGTCTGAGGAATTTGCCTTTGGAATTACTTGAGATCTTTGATGAAGAGGCTGACTGATAATACAGCTTGAGTGGATTTGTTTGCTTAGTTAAACCAGTCCAAGAAATCTTCTTCCCTTGAAGGCAGAGGAAATAGCCAGCCAATAAATGCAAATCTGCCTTTCTAACCTTTACTTGTTCAAAGCTCTCTGTTCTGATTCGTTGCTCTTTTCCTTACTTTATACTGCAAATTAGACTTTACTTCAAACAAACATGTACACTTTCACCGCCAATCCACTCCCCAATTCCTTTGGTTGCCATCAGTCTGTGCCATTTAAGACACCAAGTCCAAGAGGCTGTCGTAGTTCAGCCCCGATCGGGACCAGACTACACAGTCTCTCTCTCACTCCCCCCACCCTCCGAGAGAACAGGGGGAGATAATATAAGAAAAACAGCTCGAGGTTTGAGACAAGGACAGGGAGAAATCCTTAAAGTTACCGTCAAAGGCAAAAACAGACTCGACTTGGGGAAAACTATTCATTTATTACTAAAACTAGCAGGATAATGAGACAGAGAAACAAGATAAATCTCCTCCCCACCCCTCCCTCTTCCCGAACTTAACATTATCTCTACTACCTTCCCCCCCCGAGCGGCACAGGGGGGAAGAGGGAATGGGGGTTGCGGTCAGTTCATTACGCGATGTTTTACGCCACTGCTTCATAGTCGGGGGAAGAACTCATCACATTCCTCCCCTGCTCCAGCGTGGGGTCCCTCCCACGGGCCACAGTCCTTCGTGAAACTGCTCCGGCGTGGGTCATCTCTTCCACGGAGTGCAGCCTCTCCAGAACAGCTGCCCCAGCAGGCCCTCCACGGGCCACAGCTGCCTTTAGGCATTCATCTCCCCCGGTGTGGGGTCCTTCACGAGCTCCAAGTGGATCTCTGCTCCTCCGTGGACCTCCATGGGCTGCAGGGGGACAGGCTGCTCCACCATGGTCATCACCACAGGCTGCAGGGGAATCTTGGCCAGGAGCCGCATTACTCCTCCCTCTCCTTCTGAACTGACCTTGGCGTCTGCAGCTGTTTCTCTCACAAGAAAACTTCTTCACAACAGGCTGGCAGATGCCTCTCAGGATCTCTTTACATCATCCATCTCATCTCCTCTCCACTTCATGCAGCTGGGCCGGGCTGAGCTGGGCCCAGTCGGCCGCCTGGCAAGAGGTCAGAGGGTGAGGCCTGCAAGGCCCAGGAGGCCTGTGCCTCCTGCTCTGTGCCTCTGCCCCAGCTCAGCTTCTTCACATCTTCTCTTCTTTTTTTTTTTTTTTTCTGTTTTCCCCTTCTTAAATATGTTATTGCAGAGGCGTTATCACGGGACATTCTGCTGCCAATCGGCTCAGCCTTGGCCAGCAGGAGGTCCGCCCGAGGCCCGGCCGAGTCCACTGAACAAAGGGGAGCGACTTCTAGCAGTTTCCTACAGAAGCTTCCACCTTAGGCCCTGCCTCACTAAATAAAACCACAACAGAGGCCTAGAAATTTATTTGCAAGCAGCCAGCATACGATACTTACTTTCCAAGGAGACTGTCTATTGCAGGCAGTATTTAGAATTGTTATAGAATCACAGAATCATAGAATAGTTTGAGTTGGAAGGGACCTTCAAAGGTCATCCAGTCCAACACCCCCGCAAGGAGCAGGGACATCTCCAACGAGATCAGGTTGCTTAGAGCCCCATCCAACCTGGCCTTGAATGTTTCCAGGGATGGGGCATCAACCACCTCTCTGTGCAACCTGTGCCACTGTTCCACCACCCTCCTTGTAAAAAAAATTTTCCTAGTGTCTAATCTCAATCTACCTCCCTCTGTTAAAAAACCATCACCCTTAGTCTTATCACGACAGGCTCTGCTAAAGAGCTCTCCTCTGAATTCTCTGAAAAGAGCCCTATTCCTGTCCTAGGGACATCTCCTAGCACAAAGAGTGCAGCTCTGCCTATGGCTTATTACATCAGTGGCTTCTTACAGACTCCCAGTTCCCAATAAAACCAGGGGGCATTTATTACTTCAGCCTTAAAGAAAGGTGCCTAGAAATTCCTTGACTCCTAGAGGTGTGGATTGCTTCTGGAGTGCGGTGTATTTCTGTAGTTTAATCCCTGCAGCTTGTGTTGGCTCCTCCAGGCTAGTGTCAGCTAGCTGGGCAGCGTCGTCCCGTGGTGTAGGTACAAAGGCATGAGTCCAGCACACTCAGCAGCTGGGATAAGTCCCCAGACAGTGGCCCTGCACTGAGCTCTGTGCTGCCGTTACGTATCCATGCCATGGCAAGTCAGGCTACTACCAGAGAACTAACATGAACATACTGACAGAAACTGCAGTCTCAGCAATGATACTGACACAGATCAGATTCACGGTGGTCAATTAGACCTTGCAGTTATGTTTGTCAAGCAAGCTGGTCCCACACCATCCTCTGAAATGGCATGGCTCTTCTAAGTGCCTCAGCATCCCTCTGGTAATTTGCACTGTCTGATGCAGCCATTGTCCTGTTAATTACTGAGTAAAAGTAATGACCAACATTCTTAGTACATACTAGCGTAGAAATATCTGTTGTGGATGGAGTGGTGATTATGGTGCAGTGCTGAACGCTCGTGTTTTAGTCTGATTCAGCACTCCCACGACCACAGAGGTCTGGCCCTGGCGGCAGGTGTAAACCAAGCAGAAAGAGCAATGGTGGAGTGTATTGTGAGAAACAGATTTGGCACTGGCAACTGAGCAAGTGCCATTACAGAAAGAATATATCCTTTTTTTTTGCCCTGCTGCTGTATTCTCATCTTTGTCCATCCTTTCCCCATGTTTAACATTTGCTCTGCTAAGATAATAATTTAATGTGTGTCCTTAATAGTGACTGAATTTTCTTTTAAAGGAAATGTAGTGAGTAAAAGTCCCTGTGGTCAAATTCTTAGCATGAATAAACACTTATACTTATATTCATTCCTCTTTGGGATTGGCAAGTGCCTTCTCAAATACTCAGCAGCTGCCTGAATACTCCATGGCTAAAAGTTCAAGGTAATGACCCTGTAGCTCTTAATAGATTGACACGCAAATGGCACAGTTCTGACTCTGTTGAAGGTTAGAGCACAAAATACACTAATTGGTATGCTTCAGCACTGGATTTCTCAGTATTCTTTTTATCTATTTATTAAAAGGTTCAGCCTTTCACTACATTCTTGTGATGTACAAACCCGATCTCCTTGCTGTGAAATTCTGCACGTTTTTATTGCTCACTTGTATGTGGAAGAACCAGGGAAGCTGGTGATGTCTCCAGGGTCTTTGTAGCCCTCAGCACAGTGGAAAATGTCTGCTTCACCCAGCTTACAGTCACACAATAAACAGTCTCTAAACATTTTGCTCTGCCTAACATTTTGCTGCCATAGGCAACCACTTAATCTGCCTACACAGTGGAGCTAGCCCTGAGGGGATGCAATATGTGTTGGAAGGGGTAGATTTATACTAAAACATTAGTTTTCAGGAATGGTAGAAAAAATAGCTGTTCATTTGAGATTTCCTGCTATATTCTCAGCTGTTCCAATAACAGAAGTGTTAAAGATTTCTACAATCAGGGTTCCACATGGGTTGCTTCTATAAGCAGATTTGTTTCCACCTCACAATCAATCAGTACTGTATTTCTGCTTTAGGTTCTCCTCTTTTATCATATAAGCATCTTCTGTATAAACCAGACTTGAAAGGTTCCCTTGTGAACCATGAGGAGACCAAAGTGAAAACCCGTGACAGCCAGTTGGAAATGAATTCAGCTCTCAGGGTTTGACTCTCCTTTTTGTTTACATTTGCATTAAGTAGCACAGCAGAAGGAGGCACTATGCCCAGGGTAGAGGGGGAAACCCTCTCCTTTGGGAGGCCAAGTAGACACCGAGTCTCCATTTAAACCTCATTATGACATCAATTCATGTGAAAAAAGAAAAATCACAGGTTTGCGGTTCATGCCTGTAATAAGCCCTTTAGAAACAAGCTGCTCTGGCACCGTAATTTAATCCTTGCTACTTCCAGTGTTTTTTATAATTATATATTCCTCTGCTGTAAGAGAACCAGGATTTGTTGTGAATCAGGTCACCCTCTAGCTGTTTTACTTGAATGAAGAACTCACACTGCTTCTTAGAGTCTGTTATGACTTCTCTAATTTAAGACTATTACCTGAAACAGACATATTTTATTTGGCTTTTTCTGTGTTGACCGAGTGTGAAAGCTTGCAAAATGATCTCCAAGTGCCTCTGTAGAAAAAGACTCACAAAGCTTATTGTTATAAGTGAGAGCAGAGTAACCATAAGACTTCTCAGGCTGTCTGTGCTCCACGTGAGATGCTTGGGTTTCAGTGGAACCGAGTGTCCCGCTACTCCCACTGAGTGAAAGAAGAGGGGCTTGCTAAGGCTCTTTTGTAAAAAGTAGATTTGCCAGGAAAGCCTTGTTCTCCCAGAGGTATATTAAAACAGCCATACATGGCCAGAGCTACTGCATTCCTGTGTCTTAAGAACGGGAATGCTTCTTGGAAAAATGAGATCTTTCAGCTTCACGATGTTTTACATGCCTTATTCTTATCCAAATCAATTATTGTTATGACAGCTAATGAGCACGCAGAATGGGCAGGAAAGCCTCAGTTTTGGGTTTAGAAAAGAATAGAGGTTTGAGCTCTGGTAGTGAATACACTCTCTTTCCTGCTTCACAGGCTGTGGGCTTGATTTTCAATTCAAGCTGAGAGACAGTCATTACAAATGAATGAGAAAAAAGCGTGGTTTTAGGCCACCTTTGTGTTTTGTTGTATTTGCACTCTGGCTGATGGTGGGGTTGGCTTGTGTTACAGCCACTCCAAGGCTGATCTAATTCACACTTGAATTGCCAAAAGTTGTTCTGGCAGCTGAAAATAGTGCCATCTGCCAAGGGTGCAAATGCAGCCCTGTGTGGTTTTTTTTTTTGGTCACGTTGCATGGTATAAGAGCATATGCCACATCAACTGCTACTACTGGAGGCTAAAGCCGTCACACTTTCCCTTCATCAGCAAGCCTCCAGTCTCCCAGCCACCTCTTCATGTATCTTTTACAATGAATGTAGTAGTCATGAGATGCAGACATCTATGCTGGCTTGTCCCATTCAGAAAAGTTTGATGTGAATAGGACATTTCTAATGATCAGACTTTTCAGACAGCTGTCTTCTTATGACCAAACTAACATAAAAGGATCATTGAGACATGGACAGCTAAGAAATCATTCTCCCATCTTGAATCTATGGGCTTATGAGTAACGTGACCAGTTCTTTCGTATGCCAGTAGATTAAGCAGTTTGTGTGTATTAACAATACTTCGATGAAAAAAAGAACTTGAAATCCTTTCTTCAAATAATGTTATTTCTTGTTTTTAATTTTCCTCCTAAAGTCTGGGGACATACTTTTGTCATGTATTTGTGGCTATCTGAGAGCTTGCTTTGGTCATTCTGGAAAGTTAATGCATCTGAGCTCACAAATGCTGCTAACAGGCACGGTTCAAGCATAGCATATGTCTTAATACAGTCACCTTCATTTTCTGAGTTTGGAGATTTGGCAGAACAAATTCATGCGTAATATGATAGACATCTGTGAAACTATGAGAGGTGTGAAGAATCTGTATTGAGACCAACCACCTTCCTTTCCAATAAAAGAACTAGGGGTCATTACATTAAACTAGAAGGAGGCAAACTCTGAATGAACAAATGAAGATGGGTGTACTAAAAGCTTACAGAAGTTCAAGGGTAGTCTGGTGAAGTTCATTGGGAAAAATATGAAGGAAATTATGAAACACACAGAAAAACATCTAGCTCAGGAAGTCACTGAACCCTTGGTAGCTAGAGGCCTGGAGGTTAGTTAGGTCGAGTGTCATCTACGTTTTCTTGTACTGTTCCTTAGGTATCTGATTTTGGCCACTTTTACAGGCAGGATTTTGGATTAGATGTGCTTTTGGGCTGATCCACTGTGGCTGCTCTATGTTATATTACATTATGCATTACGCTACAGATGCCTATATGTTTGTGAAATACCCCACATTCCTGTGTAAGTTACACACACTCTTCAAAGAGCCTGCTTCTTCCCATAGGCTATGGGACTAGCCTAAGGTGACAAGCTAAGATTTTAAACTCTGAATTACCAAAATTTAGATGTAGGGAATCCTTCCCTGCATGACATAAACATTTCCCAAAGAATGTTTCTAGTTAAGGGAGACTTGGCTAAGAAAGAGATTGCTTTCTTGCTGTGTTCATAAAATTCATCTGCACTAATAAAGCTTTGCAAGTAGGAAACTTCTCAAAGAATGAGCCTTAAATCAGTCTGAATAACCTGGATCAAAACTTATATTTTAAATTAGCTAACAGTTCATAAGCAGATTTATACACTATCCAATCAGCTCTAGACTGCTCCAAGAGTTTGAATTTTGGAGGATATGAGGGATATACAGATATGAACATCTTTAATTTGTCTGTGTCAATATGATATATATCAGTCAAAGATACTCATCTAGCAATGTGAAGTGGTCTGAAGGAACTGCTTGAGTAGCCTTCTTTTATACACATATTTAGCAGTCTTCAAAATTATAAACCATTTTCTATTAAAAGAATAATCATATATCATTTACAGTAGATTATAAATTAAGTCAGACTACTAATATAAATCTGAAGAATACCCTTCACTATTTTCTTTCATTATAGGAATACTTTGTAAAGGGGAAATACAGTGTCTTCACATAGCTTGATTGTCATAAATGTATGATATTTAATATCAGCTAGAAGCAGAGGAGTACCCTACATCTTAGAGCATTTTAGAAAATGCCTTCTGATACATCTTGCTGACCCATTCTTTGCTGATGACCTTAAGTGACAGAGAAGATAATGCTATTACTGTTTTCATTAAAGGTCTTTTAGTAATGGTTGAATGCTGACGTATTAATGAGTTTTAGATGTAGGTGGAAAGATTCGAGACTTTGAAGGCAGCATGAAGTGTTATTGGCTAATTAGGACGTGTCTTCCTGTAGTCATGCAGCCTTAAAGCTGATGCAGGGCAGACCTGGGGTGGGATAGGACATACTTCAGTACAGATTTCTTGGCAGTAATTTGCTTTGCAACTGTTCTGGATGGTTTACTACTCTTGCTCTGGCTCCTTGATTTTAAGGAAGTGTTACATAAGCAGAGAATATTACACATAATAAGTGTGTTAGAAGCCTCTTAAGAATAGAAGCCAGGAAAGACTCAAAAGTTAGGAAATGACGGAAATAAGGTTGTCGCATATTTTTAATGCTCTTTCTCTTTGTGCACATTGCATAGTCCTTAATTATAGGAATACATTACTTTTTCATAACATCCCAATCTCACTCAGTGCTCACTGACTGAGCAGGTATTTGGTATATTGTTTTCATTCTTCAATGTCTGGCCTCTCATTTATTTTGCACTCCTGAAAATCCCCTCTGGAGTTCCCTGTTGTGCTTATCACCGTGATATGTAGTGTTTTCTAGACAGTAATAAGCCTTTTTCACCGTATCTGTGTTGAGAGAAGTGATGCTATTCTCTGTTTCACAGATGAGAAACTGAGCATAGAGGCTGTATCTGAGATAGCCAGCCTTGGCTGCAGTGTGTGCTTCCCAATTTTGTATCCTTGACTCTGTATTTCCCTTGAAAGTTACACGACTTCCTATGAGAAAGATATTTATTCCTTTGAAACAGGAAATATCATAGCCCTTCTAGAAGAATCTGGGTGAGGTTGTCACCACTCATCGCCAATCATGCGCAATTATGGGCTATGACTATACCATAAACTGAGCAGAACCAGAATAGAAAGTAAAGCATGGGCTTAACTTGGCTCCAAATACCCAATCTTTCAAGGGCTTTCTCACCAGAGAGGTTGTCCTATGGTGAGAAGGAGAAGAGAGTGTAGCTCTATGGAACAATGTTGCACCTTGCCAGTGGGTGTTTTGTTCACCAAAGTAGGTGGAGAAATTGGAAGGGATTAATCTCATCTAAGTTAGATGCCTGTAATCTTATAATGTAACTTAGATTGCTTTTGAGCTAATCAGAAATAGTAACTTCAAACATATTCTTGACAGGAAACAAGGTAGATAGTAAAAAAACAAGTCTTGAGGCCTTGAGATAGTTCAATAAAGGCAACTGGTATAGTCAGGGAGTCAAAAGGTCTATTAGAGACGATTATTATTCTTTTAAAGAAAATTTAAAATGATGTAGTCAAATACTTTTATAACATTTTCTCTGTACACAGTGTACAAAGCTAAACTCTTCTTAGAGGTGCACACTAATAGGATGAGGGGCAACAGAATAAGTTTCCTTCATAGCACAACTCTGAGCTGTATCTGCCACGTGATACACTCCTGAGCCTTGCATAAGAGCGTGGTCATGAGGAAAAACTAGGAAACTGAGGTGTGACTGCAAGCATCATGGAAGAGAGGTGTGTGATGCATGCCTGGGACATACCTCATTCAATGTCTTTCTCATTCACACCTCCATTTCCTCATTTCTCCTTGTAGTTCCCTTGTCCAGCTAACTCTTGTCCTCCTTCTCTAGATACTTAATCAGCTACTAAATCAAGTGGCTTCTTCCCCATTCCTGCCACCCCCTCTCAGCAGTGAGATCATCCATCGATTTCCGTTTCCTTTCTCTCATATAGAGATTTTTCATTATCTTTTTTATACTACTTACTCTCCTGCTTCCTGTTTTTTTTTTTTTTTATCATGCTTTACACCCCGGACTCCTCCCTTTGATCTCAACCTACTTTTCTTTATTTGTAACATCTTCTAGGCTGCTCTCAGTTTTGAAACTTCAGAAAAAGGCAAATTTTAACGGAAACAGAAGGCACAATTTGTAACTTGCCTTACCAAATTATAAGATGTTGATCCAAAACATGAATCACCCTCAGCTACTCAAAGATGGGTTAACAAAGGTTTTAGCATAGGCAAAATAACATATTTTTTTTCAATTAAGAAATATCTGATATACTCTTATGAAATTTGTAGACGTGGTTTTTTTTTTTTGTACTTAAACTGACAGTCAGCAGGGAAAGTTTCCAAGTCAATGGTTAAAAATTGGCAAAATAGTAAGCAACATAAGATACGGTCTCATAGTGGAGCATGTCAAGTGACTTTAAATCTAGAGAGAGTTACTAGGATTTAATGAGAGCTACTATGCTTTAATGCACTGTTTACATCACCGTGTAGAAGATCAGTCTATTGAGTCTTGTGCATTTATAATATGAGAGGCATTGGTGGTGTGTGAAAATGGTGTGCCATTCCTCACTCTGACGCACAGAGGGAAAAGCATGGTAAATCATATGAGCAGCTGAAAATGTGCCAGGCAATAAGTGGGAACAATGTGGCCCATA
The DNA here is from genome assembly GCA_011801015.1 of Ardeotis arabs. Lineage (NCBI taxonomy): Eukaryota > Metazoa > Chordata > Aves > Otidiformes > Otididae > Ardeotis > Ardeotis arabs. Next base: position 4,049 of record JAAGAY010006580.1, on the reverse strand, counting down.
ATCCTGCTGCGGTAAGACTGTTACTTCACATTATTGCCGGTTCTGATTGTCCTCTCTTACTGCCCCTTCCAACTCATGGCAAATGAAAGCTGTTCATAAACTCTCTGTAATAAAAGCATCTGAGGGTTTTCTTTGTTTGTACTAACTCTAATTTTGGTACTACTCTAATTTACAGATTAAATTAATGAGAAACAACTTCTGAAGCTTGGAAGAAATTTTCCTTTTGTAAGTTTATTACTGATTACTAATTGTCCATTATGGAGTATTTACATTTTCTTATGGACAAGTTGGCACTCCTATTGGCAACACAATAAGCTTTATTTTTAAAACAAGCTTACCAGATGAAAACTGCAACACCATCAAATATTTCTGTTTTTCCTCAATTTCCAACTTGAACATCAAATACTGTATTTAGTTGCTAATCTTCAATGCCTTATTCACAGGCAGAAAGACCTGCTATTTACCTTACTTGGTCTTGGCATATTTATGAGAGCTACAATGGAAATACTTTAAGGCTTCAGGAACATGAAAGACTAATGTAAATTTTTATTTCTCATTTTGCTTAGGTAGCATGAGCCATCAAATAGAACAGTCAACTAATTCCTTAAAGATGAATTGAAGACATTGGTTGATATACGACACACTGATCAAGTCACACAGCACTTATTGGACAGTAATGGATCTGAGCAAATCAGTAATGATTTTATACAGTCTCTACAGAAAATCCAATTTATGTGTAGTGCTTTTGGAGTTAGTGTAATAAAGTTAGAATCTTAAAGGAAGACAATATTAAGCTATTTATTTCAGAAAGGATTAAAAACATCTATCACAAAATGATCACTCCTGCTATCTTTCCTTGGATAAGTTTTTCTAAAATATAAATCTTAAATCATCTCTAGACACCATGCTGAAAGACCATGAGACATGTCTTGTTTACTTGTACGCAAAGAGAGGTATGTTCCTCTCTTGAACAGTGCACAGTTTCTGTGTAATAACTCCATACCAAATCAGTAGTTCATTGAACCAAGGAATAGAAAGTGGTAGTGTTCTACGAGAGTGATGGCAGCAAGTTTCTCCAAAGTTTGTGTTGCTCTTATGTTTCAATTAGATGATTACTGGACTTTTTTAATATGGGGCCAAGTGTTCCATAAAAGGGCATGTGCATTTTCACAGTTGTATCTATGTGTGCCAAGAGCTCCTACCTCTCTAACATACTGTTTGCGTGCTCAGATACTATATATGTGAATGTAGTTGCAATAATCATGAACACGTCTTTCAGCAGAGTTAAATATGTCTGTTAAGTTACTTGGCCTTAAGGAAAAAAAAAATCTTATTTTTTTACACATTGGTAGTTTATTGATAGCATTTAATATGATTGAAAATTATCTTATATTAATATGAGAAATACTTTCTTATTTAAATTACCATGTTTTTATAAATATTTCTCTTTCTGAGGTTTATTTCCATCCACTGTGAAATACTTATTCTTGTTTCTGCTCTTGTACCCAGAGTCCACAGTGACTATGTACATCTGCTAAAGAGCTAAGAAGTTCTGTTGTGGTGGATTTTACATATATCTGTGTCAAGGCTGTATTCTTTGCTTACTCTTTCTCAAAGAATACACCAGATTACTCCTTCATTAATCCCAAATCAGGTCCATACAGCTGGTGTTCTCCCTTCTTGTGTTGGTATGTGGAAAGTGGAAGGAGCAAGTGTCGCTGTAGCAGAGTCTTCATGACTGCACGAACAACTCATTCCCACTTCAGATCAATCTGTCCACTATGAAGTGCCCAGACCTGAAAGACAAGAAGTGCTTTTATTATTCCTCCACCTCTAGAATTAGAGTTCCCCTTGCAATCTCTTCAAAGAATAATGCAACAGAATGTTCTGTCATGATTTTACATGATTTAATGAAAAAAGCACATGAGTTTACAGTAGCACAAAATACCAATCTCATAAAAAGATAATTTCAAAACAGCAGAACCACAGCTGTGTCTTAAGGATTTAGAAGTTTTTCAAGACAGTACAAAGAGATGACATTTGACAAAGCAAATATTAAGGGTGTTGGAAAAGAGATCTTTAATGTTGTCTTAAAAATATCATATTTAACTTCATGGTTACCATTTAAATTGCTAGCTACTGCAATAGTATGGTCAGCAAACACCAACTGGATGCATTAGTTATACAGTATTCAGCCATGAAATGTGTAGGGATATAACAATGTTCATTAGCAAATAAGCAACCCTTTACTTAAGTGAGACAGCTCAATAGAGAAGTTTCTCATGTTTCGTGGGGTATACCATGTAGATCAAACGTACGTCGCGTTTGTCAGTTTTCAGTGTGGGCTTCACATCTAACTAAAAGGGCTGTAGCAGATGGGGCTGAAGATATCTCCCTATTACTTAGCCTGTGCTGTGCTGTTTGTGTTGTGGGCTCTGCCAAGGAAATGCAAGATACGCAACTCTCTTTATCGAGTGCTTTGCTCTGCAGTGTTTTAACAAAAGGCTTCCATGAAATTCTCTCTCTCCTGCTGGCCTGTGATAAACTCCATGTGTCAGAAGTTGCAAAGGTTTTTAAAGACGATAGCTGGGAGTGCATAGCATCAAATAAAGATTTTCCCATACAAATGAAAATTGGGGTTTTTTCAACTGTGATCAACAGGAGTAGCAAGACATCTGGTAAACTACTTCGTAGCAGTTTGACTTTAGTAAAAATGTTTCAATTTGATCGTGAAAGAAGTTAATTGGCTATATTGATTAATGTGCAACCTTCATTATGTGCAATTGCTGAGTACTTGCTAGTATCACAGGATATCTTTCTCAGTGGAGAAAATTTTCTACATTTTTCAAAGCTTAACCAATCACACCAAAAAAGCTCCCTGCTATGTGGAGTTACTTGTGAGGACTATACACCTTTGGGGAAGTGATTTCACTGATTCAGCAGAGATAGTGGGCTTTAATAGAGGAAAATTGCACTAATCCTTCTCTGTTCATTTAACAGCAGAATTTTAGTACATGACCTGGAGAAATCAAAGAAAAACAGAATATTTAAAGGTTCCAGATATGACAGCAAAGAAAGCTATAAATCCTCTGATAGAAAAACATTTACAATGCAAAATGTTGAGAAATATTTATTTTATATTAACTGCTCAATGGTACTCATTTTAGACAAAATTACTGATGCTTTTACTCTTTTGTGCCTTCTTGAACTAGACTACTACGTAACTACTGCATTCTAATGTATAGCTTATTTGCTATGCACAAGTAAACTAATATACTGACAACAGGAAGATGATTAAACATTCTTTTACCAGCTAAGATGTGATCATTCTTCCTAATTTATCTACTTTCACTTCCAAACTGGCTTCCCTGAGACAAATAGATATTTGCACGTGACACAATAGATTTTGAAGTGATTGGGACATTCTTCACTTATCTCAATGGTAAACTTCCTTCTGCCTATGGATTCCTACCTCTTGCACAGCTGTCATAGAATCATAGAATGGTTTGAGTTGGAAGGGACCTTAAAGATCATCTAGTTCCAACCCCCCTGCCATGAACAGGGACATATTCCACTAGACCAGGTCACTTAAAGCCCCATCCAACCTGGTCTTGAACACTCCCAGGGATGGGGCATCCACGCCTTCTTTGGGCAACATGTTCCAGTGCCTCACCATCCTCATAGTGAAGAATTTCTTCCTTATGTCTAGTCTAAATCTATCTTCTTCCAGTTTAAAGCCATTACTCCTTGTCCTATCACTACATGCCCTTGTGGCCCAGAAGGCCAACCGCATCCTGGGCTGCATCAAGAGAAGCGTGGCCAGCAGGTCGAGGGAGGTGATTCTCCCCCTCTACTCTGCCCTGGTGAGACCCCACCTGGAGTACTGCATACAGCTCTGGAGTCCCCAACATAAGAAGGACATGGACCAGCTGCAGAAGGTCCAGAGGAGGGCCACAAAGATGATAAGAGGGATGGAGCACCTCTCCTATGAAGAAAGGCTGAGAGAGTTGGGGCTGTTCAGCCTGGAGACTGCCTCTTTTACACATCTC
>JAAGAY010006579.1:84846-104436 GCA_011801015.1 Ardeotis arabs | reverse complement strand
ATCAGGCCCCATGGACTTGTGCACCTTCAGGTTCCTCAGATGATCCCGAACCTGCTCTTTGAGTACAGTGGGCGGTTCTTCGTCCTCGCAGTCCCTGCCTGTGCCTTCCACGGCTTGGGTGGTGAGACAAGAGCCCTTGTTGGTGAAGACTGAGGCAAAAAAGTCATTGAGTACCTCAGCCTTCTCCGTGTCCTGGGTAACCAGGACACCAGTTTCCTTCCGGAGTGGGCCTACATTCTCCTTGGACTTTCTTCTGTCCCCTACATACCTATAGAAGCTTTTCTTGTTGCTTCTTATATCCCTGGCCAGATTCAATTCCGTCAGGGCTTTAGCTTTCCTCACCCAAATATACTCCTATTTAGACATTCTAGTTTAATAATGAAGCAGATTAATCAGCTGGTTTTAGAAACAGACAGTTAGGGGAACAGGATAAAGACAAGTCAGATAGAGAAAATGCTGATATCATGAAAACTTCTGGGCCTATATTAGTAGCAGGTCCTTATCTCAGTATAATTCAGATTACATATAACCAACTTATTGGTGATTTTAGCTTGATTTTACTCAGGTAGGGATTTTTTTTCCTGACTAACAACAAAAAAAAAGAAGGAACTAATAAGTCAGATGTTTGTAAAGTGTTTATCAGTAAAATGTTCTTGGATCGTCCCTGGAGCTATTGAATAAAGAAGTTAAATGCTAGACTAAAGGAAATACTTTCAAATCGTATTGCAATTCTAATACTTGAACTACAAAAGCAAATAAAATATTCATAGTAATTTTCAAGGAAAGTCAAGACATTACCAGGTTGTATAATGAGTGAGTACTACATCGTTTTATGTTGCAAAATGTTATGAAAATAGGATGTTATGTCACCTTTTAATTATTTTATTTAAAATTGATTATTCATCAATTCATCTATTTATGAAGGTGAAAATAGTTATTAATTATACATGCTGTTGTAGTTTAACCCCAGCTGCAACTAAGCACCATGCAGCTGCTTGCTTACTTCTCCCCTCCCCTGATGTGACGGGGAGGAAAAAAAAAAAAAAAGTAAATCTCATGGTTTAAGATAAAGACAGTTTAATAGGACAGCAAAGGAAGATAACAATAATAATAATAATCATCATCATCATCAAAAATTAGTGATGCACAGTGCAATTTTTCATCACCCACTAATCAATGCCCAGCCTCCCGGCCAACTCCCCCCAGTTTATACTGAATATGACATTGTACGATACGGAATATCTTTTTGGCCAGTTTGAGTCAGCTGTCCTGGCTATGCTCCTTCACAGCTTCTCATGTACCTCCTCAGAGGTGGGCAGAGCATGGGAGGCTGAAAGTCCTTGAGTTAGTATAAGCACTACTTAGCAACAAGTGAAACATTAGTGTGTTATCAACATTATTTTCATACGAAATCCAAAACAAGCATCACATCACCTACTAGGAAAAAAATTAACTCTATCCTAGCCAAAACCATGACACATGCTATTTTATGTATACTAATATATAAGTATATGAATATATATATATATATGAATTCAAATGAGCTGATGAGGAAAGGATATATCTAAATTTTTAATTAAAAAATATAGTTTTATATGGATATGATGAAACTGATCAAATTCCTAATTAATTTCACACAGTTAACCAAAGCTTACTAAACACTGAATGTGCAGTACATCCTATATTTCTGTTAAGCACAGATTTCTCTAGAGATCATAATAAATCAGAATTTTCGTGGGATCAGAATAAATAATTTCTTTATGTCCATCTCCTCAAAGGCCAAAGGCTTTTAAACCTGGAGGTAGTGTGCACATGGGAGGTGTCCATTAGAATATAAACAAATTTATTTCACTTTTTAAATAACCAAAATTCAAGAATATGAATAAAACTGTGTGAAACTAGAATGTATAAACAAATCTTCCACTGTCCTTACAAACAGGTTGTTGGTGCCAGGCCGTTCATCAATTTTCTGCTTTTCAGTTAGTTCTGCGTGGTCTCACATGGCCCCTGAGGTTTTTTTGACAGTGCTCTCAGCCTTGGCTACTTGATGCTGTGGGACAAATCAATGAGTAGTGGAAGAGGGCCATAAGGAGATGGACAAAGGCAGTGTGCACATGGAGCTTGGGGAAGGATGTAGGGAGCAACTGACCACAGCTGCTGCAGAGAAAGCTGAACTTACCTCAACACAAAGAGGATTGGAGGGTGGCATATGATCTGCCTAAACAGCTATAGCAACTGAGTAGATCAGTTGGCTAGATCGGTTGAGCAAATCAACCAGTAATATTGGCTGAGTGAATCAAGCAACTGTGTAACAGCTGTGAAAATGTCTTCCTGAGTCAGGCAGACCAATGTGTGAGAGGGGAGTTTATATGTGAGTAACCCCAATGTAGAGTATGAGAACTGAGCAACTAACAAAACAAACTTTGAGAGGAGCAATGGGCTTGATCTGTTTTGAACTCGTGCCTTCCTGGCAAATGGGGACACTCAGTGCTGTGACAATGGACATATTACACAGACAGGCAGTGAGTATCACGTTTGTATTGTGATTCAACTGCATATGGCCATTGCTGCACTCTGCTAAGTGTAGCTTCTAGCATTGCTACATTTCTCCACTAAATCAAAATCTCATGTAACTTCAAAGAGCTTCAAATAAATAAATTTTGTGTTGTGCATTAAACCCTTCACATGTGGAACATCTGAAAGAATCTTACCAGAGTGTACTGGACCGTGACATGCTGGCACCCTACTCTTCTCCGCAGACTTTCTCTTTTACTCTCCACAAACTGTATACTTCCAGCACACAGTGTTCCTCTCATCCAGTCCATATGAGTTCTCTTTAACATAACAACAAACCAAATATACAGTCCATTACAGACTGTATGAGATAATATGCCTTCTTTTAGAATTTTTTTTTTAAATCTAGTGTGCTGTAACCATCCTATCTGAGGTGGGTTAAGATATAGCCAATATAAATTCTGATCAATTTGAATTTCCATAGACTTCAAAAGAGAAGTGTCAACTCATGCAGAACTTTTGATTACAACTGATTGCAGATATGCTTGGAATGTATTACATTATCTTTCCAAAAGTAAAAACAATAACTATAATTGCAAATTTCTTCAAAACATAGCTAATTTCTTAAACAGAAGACTGAAATTTTAAATTTAATAATTCTCATCTGCTACTATGTTCTTTGCAAGAAATAAAATAATTAATATTAAGACTAAAAGTCTTTCTTTCTTTTTTCAGGAATGATGAGAAGATATTGAACCTTCTGTTTACCTGGAAAAAAATAACAATATAAATATGTGTCAGCACTATTGTATATCTTTTGAAATTATAAAAAAAGAGAATAATTTCTTATGTACTAAGAATGTACCGAGAGTGGTGAAAAAAGTGAGAAAAAAAAGCTGTCTCATTTAAGCACATTGTACAAAATGTGACTAAGACGCTTTCTTGTCATGCTGATGTAAGAAGACAAGTGGTCTATTTCACAGCAATTTAGCTCGCCTTCTGTCTTGTCAAGAGTGAAGATGGAATTAATCTCGCTTAACTTTAGCTGTGTAGAGGTTGAATATCTCACATGAACTAGTCATATAGGCTCTTTTTATAATCATTGTCAACATTCATACCACAAGGTAAGTTATTCTCCCAGCTTTTTTCATTCCCCTGCCTTTGTTAACTAACTGTGACCAACTGAAATGCTACGACAAATTCCAGAAAAATAGAATTAGATTAGATGATTCTGGCCCTCAAAAACCTTCACATCTTTGTATTTACTGGTGTTGTAATTATGTTATGATCTCAAAACCACACACAACTCTGATATCAGATTTTTCTATTAATTCTTGGCACTATTAAGGTTAAAAATTATTATAGATCTAGTTAATGATGATATCACCATCAAAGTATTAATAAATACAATAGATCAAATATGCTGCAAAGCATGAGAGATTAATACTTCCAGATGAAGGTTGTTTTCACTGCCTGTGTTTATCGTTAGCGGACATATGGACTGAAGAGGTTGAAGTGGGATTCATTGAGAAATTCAGATTATCAGAAAGGCAGTAAGGTACCTTCACAGGGGCATCCTTGGTTATTTAGTATTTGTATATGTACGAGAAGAGTAATTATGAATCTACTCCCACAATTTTGACCTACTGCAACTTTGTAAATATGAATGCTTAATTATAGACATTGAAAAGTACAGTACTTCTGAGGATACTTTAGTGGTTTGAATCCTTCACAAACTGTTCATATTTAAGACTGCACCTTTAATCCATAACACATTACTACTTAAACAGTTCTGTTGGTTTTGTTTAGTAGGAGGGGGCTACAGTGGCAGCTTCTGCAAAAAGCTGCTAGAAATTTCCCCTTTGTCCAGTGGACTCAGCTGGGTCTAGGGTGGACCTGGGCAAAGCCAACTGGTGACAGAATGTTCCCTGATAATTCCTCTGTGACAGTATATTTAAGATGGGGAAAAGTAATTATAAAAAAAAAAAAGAGAAGAAGTGAAGATGTGAAGAAGCTGAAGCAGGGAGTAGAGAGGGGGAGGCGTGAGCCTTGTGGCCTTCACCCTCTGGCCTCCCGCCGGGCAGTTATCTAGGCCTGATTCTGCCCAGCCCGACTGCAGGAAGTGAAGAGGGGAGATGTGAAGAGAACCTGAGACACATCTGCACAAGGCAATTGTGAAGAATTTCTTGGAGAGGAACAACTGCAGACACCAAGGTCAGTGAAGAAGTATGGGAAGGAGTAATGTTGCTCCTGGCAGAGATTCTCCTTCAGCCCGTGGTGAAGAACATGGTAAAGCAGGCTGTCCCCCTGCAGCCCATGGAGGCCCACAGAGCAGCAGAGAGCCACCTGCAGTCCGTGGAGGACCCCATGTTAGGGCAGGCGGCTGTCTGGAGGAGGCTGTGGCCCATGGAGGGCCTGCACTGGGGCAGCCGGTTCCTCAGGGACTGCATCCCATGGGAAAAAATGACCCATGGTATAGCAATTCATGAAGGACTGTAGTCCGTGGGAGGGACTCCATACTGGAACAGTGGAGGAATGTGAGGAGTTCTTCCCCCTGGGGAGGAAGGAGTAGTGTAAGGCAACAAGTGATGAACCGACCGTAACCCCCATTCCCTATCCCCCACTGTGCAGCTCAGCAGGGGAAGGAGGTAGAGATAATAGAAATTAAGTTAAGCCTGGGAAGAGGGGGAGGGGGAGGAGAAGTTAATTTGCTCTCTTTCTCATTATCCTGCTTTATTTTTAATAATAAATAAACAGCTTTCCCCAAGTCAAGTTTGTTTTGCCCGTAATGGTATTTTAAGGATCTCTCCCTGTTCTTATGTCAAACTTCAAGCCTTTTTTTTTGTTATAAGTTCTCAGGGAGTGAGAGACTTTGTAGCTTGGTCTTGAGCGGGGCTAAACTACAACAGTTTAACAATAAAATGAATAAAAAGATAACCATTACAGATGATAGAGTTTTGTTAAAAAGTCTTGAATGTAAAAATCCTTGCGCTATCATAGTTTATGGGACAATGTGATGTTGTATGACATCACCTTTTTTTGGACCTTGGAAGTAAAGAGTCTGTCTGCTTTCACTGTAAATGTCAAAGATCTAATGATTATTTTCTGGTTACTACATAGAATGGTTAGGGGTGGAAGGGACCTTCAAAGGTCATCTAGTCCAACCCCCCTGCAAGAAGCAGGGACATCCCCGATTAGATCACGTTGCTCAGAGCCTCATCCAACCTGGCCTTGAACATTTCCAGGGATGCATACATATATGCACTAAGTACTATTCCATATCTTCCCAGATCTATTTTGACTAATTTGCTCAAGATATAAATATTAATGTGAATAATGTTGACTTCTATAGCTTAGGATATCTCTTTATAATTCATTACATATTGGGTGTATGCAATATTAGTGGAATATTACATATGTAAATGTAAGGTATAACTAAATTTGAAAAAAATACATTCAAATTTAAAAATACTGTTAGAAAAGACATTACAAAACTTTAGTTAACTAGTCATTTTAATACGCTATCCCTCTATATAAGAGCTACTCTTGAAGCCTCTTATATAAGGAAAACTTGAGCAAATGTGAAATATTCATGTGCATATTATGGCAAAATTTCTTCTGACTCCAATAAGAGAATAGTTTACCCCTTGAAATGTAAATACTAATAATCCTTATAATAGATCTTCTTCATTGTGCAGCTGCGTTAATTCCATACAGGGCCCGGGATCTGGAAATCCGAGGAGATGAGTAGGCCAGCAAAATACAGTATTAAGCTCATGTGCAAAGAAAGTAAAGAGAAAAGCAAGCTGATCATGAATGAGAAAAGTAAGATTTTTATTTTTAAATACTTTAACACTACAGATGAAAATTACACATCTTAAAGTTTGCTGGCCCTCATTGGCAACATGTGGTAACAGTCTGAAGGAATGATAGGATGAACTTCTTATGAACTTAAAATGGATTCCTATGTGCATGTCACCATAATCTGTTTAATTTCAGGAGTGAATTACAAATCAGATATAATCACTCCTAAATAACTCTTCAATCCTTTGGTTAGTTACAACTAAAGTAATAGAATTTGCAAAGATAAAAAGTTTCATTGAATCAGCGGCCAACATAAAACAGTTACAAATGAACATCACTGAAAAAAGGTTAATATTTTTCTGCAAAAATGAGCCAGCCACAGTATGTGCTGCTGTTTGGTCACAGAAATAGATAAAAGACATGTGAGGATAAAATAAATATTTCATAACAAAAGAGAAAGGACACTGAATACAGAAGAAAGAAATAAGAAGTATGCGGCAATGGTTCCATAAGAAATCAGGTTTTATCTTTGCCATTATTCAGATTTTACCAGTCCCATTATTCACAGAGTTGCTTGCTTATATGCTTATCAAATAAGAGCACCTTAGTGTATACGAAGTATCTTCTTTCTTCTCTTAGGTTAAACTATATTTGCCTTTTCTTATATGGGACTCCATATGTCTGATATCTAATAGTCTTAAATGTCCTTTTCTTTCTCAGATAAGGGGAAAAAACCAAAAGGTACTTAATTTCTTTCCATTTTCTTTCATTTTGCTTATTGAGTTAGAACAAAGTAGTAATATTGTTATCTCTAAGAAATAGGTTTAATTTTTTTTTTTTTGTAATTTTAGTTTTGCTGAAATTCCATGTTGTATACTCTTCCTTGTAGAAGATAATGTTAAGACACATTCAGAAACAGTCTTGTTTACCCCTTGTCACTGTAGAGGAAGGAATATCAAACAATATCACACTGTTAAGCTTGATTTACGAAATGGGACAAGTAGGAGATATTCTGCATCAAAAAAGCTTTGCACATGCACTGTCTCATGCACCTACACACACACACACACACACACACACACACGTGTGCACACACGCGTAATACGTTCCAGTTAATTGAGATCTGCCCCAGTAACCACATCAGTAAGTCAGCATGGCCCAGTCTGGAGAAATACAATATCCACTCCCTCCAGTATCCATGTCAGGATCTGAGCAGGTCTCCTCAAGACCTATGCTTCTATAAGTGTTGGATGGCTGTGTGACAGTGTTCCACCAGTCTCTATGACTGCATGAGTTTATATCCAGGTGTTGTCACAGGCTGTCAGCCAAATCAGTTCACAGTGATATCACGGTATATCTTTCCTTCCAAGTAAGATCCTGCTGCTTCTAGGACAAGTCTTTAGTGAAGATGCTATAGTTCAGTGAAGATGCTATAGTTCAATAAAGATGCTATAGCTATAGCTCAGTGAGGGTTTGAGGAATTCACACTATAGTTCTACAAACTATTTTATCTTTCCAAACTGATGTCAAGATTAATACAGGTTCTCTCACTCAGTTTTGCACCAAGCCATTAGGCCCACACACACATTACTTTGATGAAGGTTCATTTTCACATGCTTATTTTAGGCATACCTTTGACAGAGCTTTTGCAGAACTACCTGTAAACATAGCTATATTTGTTTTAAGACTCTGAAGAAAACACATATATTTTATACTTTAATTATAGATATATTGGCATCTTGTGGTAAGCTACTGCAGGTAATTTTTACATCATTATATTAGGGCTTGAATATTTAAAAGAGCATATGTTTAAGCAGCTTTTTTTTAAAAAAAAAATCTTTATTTTTATTCAGATCATATTAACACTTATCCAAAGAATTATTTCCTCTTATAGGATAGAAATATTCCAGAAAGTGTGATGTGTCCTCACGGATATTACTCAGAAATCAAAATAAATTTTTAAACAACTTTTTAGTTCTCTATAAATTTTTAAGTTTTTATCCATAAGTTTGGAAATAATGAGCTAAGAAAAAAAACCTCAGAAATAATTTCTGCAAAGTAGTTGTCTATTTGACCAGAATAAATACTTCATTAAGACAATATCTAAATAGAGTAGTTCTTTAACAAGGGAAATAAAAAACCCCAACACACCACTTGGTTATTCAGGACAGAAGGAATGGGACTCTGTTCACTTAAAAATCAGATATCTATATCTGAGCTAACCTCTCTGGGCAGGGTTGAATTGCCTTAACATAAATATTTAATGCTATTTTTAAGACTCTGTAATACTGCCCTTGGCTTCCATCATGATTTTAGCTGATTTCATCTTTCAGAGCCATCCCTGCTACCTCCATGAAGGCATTTCAGTTGCTTCAATATACACATGAAGACTAAACGCAAGCATACTGCAGAGCAGCACCAGGCTTTGAAACATTTTTTCACTCACTATCTGCTATCTGTCAAAAAAAAAATTAAACTAGTAGTAGTAGGAATTTGTAATGTTTCTGACTACTTTCCTTTCGGTATTCCAGTGGCCATGATCCAGAGAGAAAAAAACAGTATCTTAAAGAATGTACAAGTTAATTATCATGGTAGAAGAACATCATTTTAATGAAACAGTAACAGTCTCCCTGGTTGCTGACACCAGGACAAATGAGTTCCCCAAACTCTGGTACTCAAACCTACACCTACTGCCCCTCCATATGAACACCACCACCTCATCTCTCCTGTAGCTGACCCAGATCTGTAGTCTCCCCCGTAGCTGACTATCACACTTCTGGTCTTTCCAGCACTCTCTGGAAGCTAGTTCCTAGAGATCTTATCCTATTCACCAGTTACTTCTTAGCTACTCTGACTTGAAATTTGCTTGTGAATTGCTCATACATACATGCATACACACAGGACTCATGTTCCCAAGAGAAATATATTCACAGTCTGGTCTGCGCAGTTGCTGGTACCCAGACCTGTGGGCACTCTTGACCCGTGACTTCTCATGTTGCTGGCACTGAAACTTTCACACCTATGTACATAGGATATAAAGCCCCATCAACAAGGAAAATGATTGGAAATGGGGTTTAATTAGAAGACTGCAGGGGAAAGAAGCTACATAGTTATTTCAAGGAGAAAAACATTTTCAAAATTTGATTTCTGTTGCCACAGGACATCTGAAAATCTTAAAAATTCAATCCCCAACCTTTCATGCCCCAAAAGAAAAATAAAAATACTTTTAATAGTCATCTCTATACTACAGTGATAAATACTCAAACTCTTTTGCAGGCTACAACATGCCATATTGATGTGAATAAGGAATAGATCATCAAAGGCTGATACAAGTCCCTCTGAAGTCAATGAAAAAATCTTTCATCAATTTCACTGTATTTTGGATCAATGTTTAATTAAATCAGTTACCTTTTCCGATTGAAAATAAGTTAGACTATCTGAGGAACTTAAAATTTGAACTGGTAGGGATTTTAAAAGGTTTTGATTATAACTGAAAAATGAAAGGATAATGTTGCTTTTCCTGAGGCCAAATGACTTGTCAAGATCTTATTTCATTTGGATACTGGGTTTTGACATGGGTCTCCCAAAACTTATTCCAAAATGACGGAATGACTTATTTGTTAATCCTGCCATTGAGATATCATTGTTCTAAGTCTAACATGGCCATTTTCTCTTTTGTGCATGAAATATATTAAAAAAATGTCACTAACAATGGTGATAAATATCAATAGGTGCAACACAAAGCAAACATTCAGGTATATCAGTGGGGTATTGGTCAATGAAAATGCTTGTATTTTAGTCTCTAATTCGCAAATCAATCACACTTTACAAAGAAGTTCAAATAAGGTATTTAAAAATTCCATTTTAATAGTTTATGATCTATCTTAAAATTTTCAGCAAGAAATGTCTAATGGGTTTCTTTCTCCTTCAGTTCTTCTTCAGACAGAAAATACAATATGAAATAGTCTGAATTACCTGAAATGAAGGTGCAAAACTATGAAGAAGAAAAATAGTAGAAGTGAAACAATGGTATGATAGAAAATAGTGTTTGTGAAGGAAAGGGAAAAGGGAAAAGAGAAAGGGAAAGAGAAAGGGGAAAGGGAAAGGGAAAAAGGGAAAAGTAAAAAGGGAAAGGGAAAAGGGAAAGGGAAAAGGGGAAAAGGGGAAAAGGGAAAGGGAAAAAGGAAAGGGGGAAAAAAGAAAAGGAAAAAGAAAAAGGAAAAAGGAGAAAGGAAATAAAAGAAGAGAAATTTCCTACATGTGAGTTTGTGGACAAGCATTAAGCATGCAGAAAATAAAAATGTATTAACTTGAGAATTTATAAAAATTAAGTAATATTTAAAAAAATAAAATTAGAGCAAAAATTCTACATCTTGCGAGAGTCCAATGATTAAACAATTAATTCTGTCAGCTGTACTCTATTAAACCATTTAAGCTTGTTTTGCTTTACTGCTTAAAAATAGGTCATCAGCCTTAGCAAGTTGTTGCCTGATTCTTTTTTTTTTTTTCATTTTCAGTAAAAGAGTTTAAACTTTAATGAAAGTATTTTTGTTTTCAACAGCAGAAATAACATGAACTTTGCTATCAAGAATATTTTGTCTTTCCTCATCTAAGTGAAAAGAAAGTCCAAATATCTAAACTGTATCTTCCTCTTATGACTGTGACTTGTAGTTGTGGTGCATGTCCAGGTGTATGTGACATCATAAAAGTCATCCTTTGACCAACATAGCTGTAGTTTTTACTTTCCTTTCTTAAGCATACATGAAAAAGAAATCTAGAATTCACTTCTACCAAATCCCAAATAAAAAATACATCTGTCTTGTCTTCAAAAGCATTTAGTATCAACTTTGTTTTAACAATAATATTAGGATATACATTACATGTGGTGAAAGTTAAGAATGACCAATTGTAATCTAAAGCTTTCTCTCAGAAACGTGTTATTACTGTAGCTGTTAAAAGTCTATCCTTTGATCTGTTAATTAATGTCTTTATTTAAGTATTGTTATGAAAAATAATTTGGGGATGTTTCAAAAGCCAAGTATAGTTATTAAAATAATTTTATTAATCATGTAACATTACATCAGATGTTACTTCTTTCCACTAACCATCAGTGAAGAAAGATTTTAGAAGTAGATGTTAGCCCCTCTTTAACTATCTCCTTACTTTAGTAAGTGCATGGAATAACATCCTTGTTATTCTTAAATTGGGAAATGACTACTAAGGGCAATTTAAAAATAATACTATTCTCAGATTTAACCTAAGTTTAGGTTCCTTTTTCTGTTTGTCACAGTTGTGGTTTGCTTATTATTGTACCTTTTCTCTCTGTGAATGCAAATTGGTCTCTAAATCCTTGGAAAATAAACACATTGATAATGATTCAGCATGAATGAATAAGAAAATAAGAAGTTCATTCCACTGTCAAACAATACAACAATTGCTATCTGTTATTGCTGTTTCAGATTATGTTTGGAACTTTTCATGTAATTTCCTGAAAGCTACCGTAAACTATTTTCATCCTTAATATTTCAGAGTAGTTGAATCTCTTTGGTATTAACGCTGTCCATGGAAATGTCCATACTTCTCTCTGTAACTTTATGATTTCTGTGCTTATTACTTCTTTAATTAAGAAGATAAGTAAAAAAAAAATAATCTTGAATTGATTTAAAAATAATCTCTAAATTTCCCATCTTCCTTCCATAAATTTTTCTGAATAATGGCATAATCAAAGTAAAAAATCTTAATTCAAACCTAATAGCATGAAAGATAGTCAACATGTTAAGAATTTGGTGTTAAAGTCTACATGCCATTTAAATTTCAGAAGATTCTCAGACATAATAAAGGAAAATACAGTCACATACATGGAAAGGCAAGTAATATTTTTTCTCTCATGTTGCTGCAAAAAATCCAGGGAGCAAAATCTTGGTCCAGATGAAAGAATTTATCAAACAAGTGTGCTGTTATCTTTTATCTCATGAGAAAAGAGTTAAAAGATAAGCCAGTTTTCCCCATCAGGGATAATAATGCAGCAGAATTCATGAATCCAGTTACAGGATTCTCATTGTAAAGAAGCTACAGTATGGCAATGAAGTGTTAAATTTTTGGATGTTCTTTTTAAGGAAAGTCGGGGTTAAAAATATGGCAAATGTGCGTGAATCAAAAATTATAATAGATTAAATCTAACTGAAAGCTATACAACCAGGTCCTAGTAATCATATTGTTAATTTTCACAGCTTCCTGGCTGATAGAGTCTGAAAAGGAATGTGTAATCCACTTAGTCTAAGATTGGCATAGATGGCCTGTGTCCAGCATTCCAGATTTCCATGTGTGTTACCTCTTTACTTGAGAATCAGCAACTAAATATCTAAAAGGAAAGTGGTAAGAGCTTCTTCCCAAATTCAAATTTGTACATAGATAAAATTCAGAAAAAAAATGTTATTTTTCTTTCAGGGTTATGTCACTCACTGGCTGGGATTATTTTTGTTTGGTTGGGGTTTTTTTTTGGTATTAATTTTAGTAGTTCAAATAAAACTGAGAAGCATGTATTAGTAATGACAAAGTGAGATCAGATGCCAGGAACTCTTTACTACCAGCCTCTCCTCAGCCTTTACCTCTCTCTCTCTCCTTTATCATTAGAATAAATTTATTTAGGAGCAGCCTTTTCAAATAAGTAGACAGATTTCAAGAGATCTATTGCTTTCTTCTGCTCCTTAATAAGGTTTTCTTGTTCCTGCTTAACACTTGTTTGGAGACAGAAGTGTAAGTAATTCCATGGTACTTCAGGTTCTATTACTGAGAGAGAGAGGAGGAGACATAAAGAGAAAGAGTCTCTTTAATCACCTAAGCCATTTATTGCTTTCCTAGGTCTCTCAGGAAACCCATATTGCCCAAACCAGAACAGAGAAAAGGTCTTATTTAGGTCTATAGTTTCATCTTACTTACTGCTAACCTTGCACAATGCAATGGACAACATAACAAACAACCCATTCCAAACTCAGAAACTTCTGTGTGGGAATTTCTTCTGTTAGAATTTGTCAGTTCCCATGAAATCTAATAAGGTTCTTATCTTCATTATAAATTAATAGCTTAACCCTTAATTTCCTTTATTTTGTTCTTTGTCTCCAATAAGGATTTGATGGATTGATTGACTTCTTATCAATCACAGTCTGTTCTAGATTGAATGCTACTTGAAATACCAATCAAAATTCTATTGCTCATGAGATATGATGGTAAGAAATTGTTACATTTACTAATTAACTGAACCAGATTGTTAACCTTATTCTCCTTTGTACAGTTAAGAGGGGGAACTGAGAATTTTAAAGTAAATTTACCATTCTCTACATTTCTACTGTTACCAGTTTCAGTTTGGTCAATGTTTTCTCCCTCTGAAAAAAAATTGTCCTTTTTTTTTTTCTTGTGATATGTTTGGCAAAGGCTCTGCTTGACTTGACTGTTTTCCAGTTAATTTTAGTGCAAGTAGGAGAGAACATGTTTCTTATTGTCGTAGTTCAGCCCTGGTCGGGAGCAGACTACACAGTCTCTCTCTCACTCCCCACACTCTCCAGTAGGACAGAAGGGAGAATTGGTAAACAAAAGATAGCAAAAAACACATGGGTTGAGATGAAACAAAAAAAATAAATTTAACAGCAATAACAGAAGAAAACAAAATAGTGATGGAAAACAAACACAGTACAATGGCTTACAACAAATCTCTACACCTAGTTGCTTCCCACATAACAGGAGACTCTCCTCACCACCTTCCTCACTTATATACTGAGCATGATGTCAGATGGGATGGAATAGCCCTTTGGCTAATTTGGGTAAATTAACCCCAGCTGTTAGCTAATTAGTTAACTATCCCAGCTGGGTGCCCCAGCCATAGGGGCTACTAGCTCCAGTTCTCCTCCCAGCTCAGGTGAATATTAGCTCTATCCTAGCCAGAACCAGGACACTTATCTATGTCAAAAAGGGACAGTATGAGTAAGGGCAGTGACCTTGTACTGATCAAATTTGATTTGGTGGTGCGATCAGACTTGGACAGAAGAGCTGTTGAGAAGATTACCTTTGTAGGTGTTTAACTCATTTGACTACTAACTGAAAAAAGGTTAGTCACTTGTAGAAAAGAAGGAAATGTATGGAGCAGTAGTCCAGTGTTCATGGGGGAAAAAAAACCAAAACAAAACATTAATGTGCTAGTTTATGTGCTTTTTTTTCTATGCAGAACTATCCTTCTCCTTCTCTATTTTTCAGAATCAATACCTGCTAATAGGAGGATTAAGTTTTTTGTATATATGATCTATGTGTTTTGATAGTATATCTAAAGAATCTTCCTTTTTCATAGAATCATAGAATATTTTGAGTTGGAACGGACCTTCAAAGGTCATCTATTCCAACTGCCCTGCAAGGAGCAGGGACATCTCCAACTAGATCAGGTTGCTCATAGCCCTGTCCAATCTGGCCTTGAATGTCTCCAGGGATGGGGCATCTACCACTTCTCTGGGCAACCTGCCCCAGTGTTCCACCACCCTCATTGTAAAAATTGTTTTCCTTGTATCAAGTTTGAATCTAACTTCTTCTGTTTTAAAAATATTACCCCTTGTTCTATCACAACAGGCCCTTCTAAAAAGTTTCTCCTTGTCTTTCTTATAAGCTCCTTTTAAGTACTGGAAGGCTGCTATAACAGTTTTTCTGTAACTTAAGTATAGACTTGTTATCTAAGATATTTGAGCTGTTCCTACTTTGGTGTGATAGAATTAGGATCCTTGATTATTTTTCAGCTATTGTGTAACAGAGACATTTTGATAAATGATGATAGCAAGGGTCCTAAGTACATTACGTAGTAAGGTAGCATTGAAATATTGTAATACAGGCAAAAGTAGACAGCTTGATTACATCAAACTCAATCATATATCTCAGTAATCATGCATCTCTCAGATAGTGATAGAGTCATACCACAAAAAATAGATACTTTAACATTTGAGCATACAACGTCTTCCTGTTCCATTTATAATTCATCTTAATAGATACTAATCTAACTTTTACTAAGGTAGAAATAAGGGCAGAAAAAATTTAAAATAGAGCATTTATGCTTTGAATGTGAGACATGCCTGATTTTTTTTTTTAAAAAAAAGTTGTGATTTTTTTTTTGCCTTTTTTTTTTGGTGTGTGTATCTTAAGGAATATTGCCCTCAATAAAAGGTATCAAAATAAGTAGAAAGTCAAAGACAGCAGCGTACTAGTAGTTGGAAAAATTATGTCTAATAAAAGATCTTCCTTCAGTGCAGACAAACTACATGCTCTCCAAAATCTATCATGTGATGTCTGTCACTAAAACATTAGGATAATTAAAAACAAGCAAAAGTACTGAAAGAAATTAGTTCTGAACCTCTTTATCTTCAAGAATATCAGCAGCCAATTTAACAAGTCAGCAAACAGTTTAACAAGTTTACTACTTCTTTTCTTTGAGGCAACAGCAGCATTCAGTGGCCAGTTAGGCTCAGCCTAGGTGTGCTGCCTGCAGACCACTGATGTACAATAGTCTTTATGTATTCTTAGCTCTTATCCTATTGTGAAAGGAGCAGACAGACACAATTTGAGGAGGCAATATCAGCATCCTGCAGGTTTGGTATGTCTGCATAAATTCTATATAGATTTTCGGTTTTTATTTCCTCTCTGGTGTGTGTAATAGTGAAGGAGGTAGAAGAAGTCATTTGGGACAGCTTTGTGACTTTCAAGTTTGCTTCATTAAGTGTCTGTTTATTGACACAAGCACAAGTGAGTAGTAGGATATTCAGAACATTGTTTGGTGTACATAAGCTGTGGGGCTTTCAGGCTGAATAGTATACATAAGTGTTGTATGAGATGCTGTCTTAATCTATCAGAGACCTGTCAGATGAACTGGAAATGCTATTTAGGGGCTATCAATACTGACCGTAGATAGAATTGCAATAGTCTCCATAGAGCTTAAATAAGTTAGAGCTCCATTGTGTCTGGTGTTTTATGTCTATTTCCAGGATGGGGAGAAAGTTTTTGCTTCCCAATGCTTAAAAAGAGTTGCATAGAAAAAAAATATGAATATTAACTATGTGCAAGACACAGTATGGGATTAAATAACTTAGTTTGTGTTCCACGATATGGTATTACGAAGATTCCTCCAGGCAAATAGAAGTAACCTGGAAAATATGTTACTACTTTTCTTTGCCTTAGTAGTATTTTATTTTCAGAATTTTTCTGCATACTTTCTCTGCAAAATGTAGCTATGACAATATGCAATGACAATATAGATATTTTATACTTATGAAAGTAGTATTCTTCCATACACAGATATGTTACATGTGCATTTTAGTGCAAGAAAGATACAATATTAAATAAAAAATGTGTGATCATTTAGTGACAACATTGTGTATGCATTCTTACCTATGAAGCATAGTAATCATAATTATTTGTATAGTGTTCAAAGACGAAACACTTCAGTGAAGGGCCATGAGAGTTGAGAGGCTTACATACTTTTCTTTACTAGGCATGCATGAAATGTGATAATTTTCATAATGGTCACCATAGACTTCAGTCATCTCAAGTGTTAGTATGTGTTCTGATATCAGTTATGTGCACGATGCTCCGTAGAACCAAGCCAAGATTTCAGCCAAAACATTTTGCAATATTACCCTCACATAATAATAATATGTGAATGTAAATATTCACACAGAAACATACCAAATTGATGATGAATTTTTTTCTTTTTCTTTTCCAGTGACAGCTATTGCCTCCTTTCTCCCTTTAATGATTTCCCTCCCATCCCTATTTAGATTTTCCTCCCATTGTGTGAAGGAGTCAGTAAAAATATTATGTACCAGTGCTTAAAGAGTTAAGCAGGTTTTTGAAGACTTTGAGCAAGTGGTGCACTGCTGTGTGCAATTAAGATTTATAGAGAGTAGGATTAATGGGCAGCAGTCAAGGACAATGGGAGGCTGTTTTGGCAAAGAACTAAATTGAGGAAAGAGACAGCTTCATGCTAAGGGTACTTGTTTCAAATTGGCTGAATTAACTGTGGAAAAAAATAGTTTTCAAATTTATCTGTTCTTTAAAAGTGTATTTTAAATATTAAATATTAAATACATTGTTATGTTCCTTCATTCCCTATGTTTTCATACACTCAACTTGGAAATATGTTTGAGAGTTTTATGTCTATTTTTGTTGCTTAAAATACTTCATGAGGATTGGTTTGTTGCATGGAGACACTGGATATGTAGCCTTTACAAGACAGGCCAGTCTGCTCAGAGTAAGTAGCTTTTAGTTTGAATGAGTCAAACATTAAAGACCAAGTGGTAAATCTATGTATAGACCACAACATACTAATGAAGAGATCAGTATAAGATTTTATTCAATTATTATGACTCTGTGTAGTAATTAGTGATTGAAATATTTGGAGTTTTTTCTCTTCAGCTTTAGCTTGCTTCAGCTTTGCCATTCCAAGATAACTGATTGCCTGCCTTGGAAATTTTTCCGTATCAAGTGCACGCTTTATTTCTTACATCTCAGCAGTGTCAGTGGAAAAAGGAAAGGGAAAGGAGGCAGAAAATCTGCGTAATAACTTAGAAGAAAATAAGATGAGGAATTTTTTCATTATATCCACATCTCTAAATAATTTTCATAAATTTGCTGATGTTTATTTTAAAATACAAATACTTTTACTGAAACTTTTCTAGGATAGAATTCTTCTGTCTAGAGATGTATCATTTTCAACACAAATTTATTAATGGCCAGAATATATCCTTTTTTTCTAAGAAACTTTTCCTCTTAATTTAAAAAGCCTTTCCTTAACTAAAAAAAAAAAAGCTTTCCAAGAGGCTTTCCAAAGGCTTTCCATAGGTAGAAAGAGAGGCTATTAGTTTGCTCTAACTCAGTTTCCTTGGCTGAACATCTTAACATTTTTTTTATATATCCTAAATACACTATTAGCTCTTTTGCATCTGTTCAAATCCATCTTTCCTGAAAATTGGTCATTAAAACATATTCTTTTCTAAATGAGTTACAGCTACATAGTAATCAATATTCACAAATTTGACTAGTATATATGTATATATAAAAATACATATAGAGATAATGAACAAATAATTCATTCACTTGGTGTCATTTTCTACCAAATGATCTTCTACTTCAGAACAGAGCTTTCTATTATTTACTTATGTATTTATTTCTAATTCATAGCTTTTTGCTAATCTTTTAGAATTTCACCTTATTCTTATTGCCAATTGCCAAGACTACTAGCTCTTCTTATAAGATAGCCTGGTCCTCCTATGTAACAGTGATCCTCTCCACTCTTTATAATCAGGAAATGATTGTTTTTAATGCCAAATCTATTAATAGAAATATCACATCAAATCAATCTACAGACAAATAATTGAGAAACTTGTCTATTAACTTTCCTATAGTTTTATAGTTCCTCCTTTTGGCTCCATTTGTTTCCCTGTCTTAAAGTAAACAGGGTTAAATCTGCTGTGTTTATTTTATCTGGAAAATCTACTAATCCAAAAGGGACAGGTTTATATATGACTTAGTTTCAGCTACCTTTAGTACACTCTGTATTGCTATACAGAAAAATTTATTCTAGATTAAATTCAAACATTAATCTCATCGATGTTCATTTTTTTCTATGACATTAATGACATTTTTCTTAAAATTTTTTTTTGAGCTCTCTCATACTACGATACAGAGAGAATGCTGTTATGAGCAACATGTTGACTGGACACATATCAGAACAACAGGCATTAAAAAGAAAGTAGAGTGAAAGTATTTTTCTAGATTCCTTAGGGATATTTAGATGTTATAAAATCTTTACCTAATTTTTTTTAGTTATTCAGTTTCCTTCTCCAAAATGGGATTATCTAGCAGTTTAAAATCTCAGCAACTCACATGTTTTCTCCTTTCTGTCTCGGTAATATTTGCCATCCAGGTAGCCTTTTTTGCTTTTTTATGCATAAAAAGCAAACAAAAAAAATCCAGTCTGGTAATTTCCCCAGCTCATTATGACAAAGTAGTTTTAATGAAGATACTTATGTGGTCAAAGTTGATTCTTTAGGTTCCAATTATTTCAATTATTTTTCTTGGGTTTTGTTTGTTTGTTTGTTTGGGTTTTTTTAAATTATTTGTCTGGGTTTTGGTGGGAAGTGTTTGAATTTTAAGGTTTTTTGTTTGCTTTTGGGGGCTGTTCGGGTTTTTCCTTGTTTTGGTTGTTTTTGGTTTGTTGGTTTTTTTTTTTAAGAGCCCATATTCTTA